>JAHZNE010004286.1:0-19822 GCA_027744055.1 Callyntrura sp. NNG-2020
GATGATGATGATGATGACGATCACGACGATGATGATGACGGCCGTGCTGATGGTAGTAGAGCTAGTAGTGGTGGTGGTATAGTAGCATAGGAGTTATGGTAGTGAAACAAGTGCAAGTTTAGAGTGGAGTCTATTATATGACGGTAGATAAAAAGGTGCACTATTATTACATGAACGAAAAAGAAGAAAGAGTAAAAAAGGGAAGAATCACTACTTTCGACTGCTTTTACACTGAAATAAAATAAAGAGACTCACAGGGAGAAAGGCAAGCCATGGAAGAAAGAGAGAGAGAGAGAGAGGGAAAACCAATACTATTTTCTTTTCACTCCGACTGTCCTCATGTTGTATCACATATATATACATGTACAGAGAGAGAGAGAGAGAGAAAACATAACGCACTTAATAAACAGATAGAAGGAAAAGGCTGGTAGCTCACGACCGCCACCACCACTCACACAGAAGATAAACGAGTCGACAATAATACAATGGCGTGGTAGTAAGTAGTGAGTAACAGAACGGGAGTGTTGTTGTTGTTCCTGGTTCTGGTGAGTGTGTGTGTGTGAGAGAGAGAGAGTGTGTGTGGGGAAGAATAATACAAGACAGGAGATGGAGGGCAAGTAATAGCAATTTTATCTCTCGCTTCTTTCTTTCTTCCTTTCTTTCTTTTTCTCCCTTTCTCCCACACTCTTTCTTTCTTGAGTGGAACGACACGAGTAACAATTTTTTTTTCTGGGCAGGAGGGCTCTGTTATGATTTTGTGTATTTAGTTCCCCAAAATAACTTGTAAATATCAAGTGGGCAGTGAAGTGAGGGGAAGAATGGACATTCTCTTCATGTAACGGGTTTCTGGTGACAGGGATAGATGTGGCGGGGTTGTTAGTGAAGAACAAGGTAGACATTAGGGGGGAGGGACCTGGGGGGAGCAGTCAATCCGGATTTGACACCGGGGAAAAATAGACGGAGGGATATCTTAAAATGACACCGCTTTCACCCGGTAATGGGGGAGATAAATGTCCGGGTCCAATTAGCCTCTTGACCGGGAAAGGCAATTAAAAGTTGGCGGACGTGACTAAAAGACAACGTTTTTTGAGTGTTTTTTTAGTATGTTTCTAGAAGACGGCTAAGCGGCTGAAATGGGATGACAGATGGAGGAGAACCAGAGACGCGTTCTCCGTGGAGGAGTGCACAGTGTAAGAAGATAGTATGTCTTTGTCTGGATGGAGCATAGCGGTTTTGGCAGGAGGATGGTGATGATGATCAGGTTGAGTGTGTGTTTGGCGAGAGAGAGAGAGAGAGAGAGAGAGAGCTATCGCTGGAGATGAAAACGCAGACGGAAGAGACATAGACGGATGGATAGATGATCCAATCCGGGCAACAACCCCTATCGTCCTTCCAGAAACAGATCGTTTGGCTGGAAAGGAAGTGCGTGGTACTCCTCCAGCAAGAGAGAGGGAGAGCGAGAGAGAGAAGCTGGAAAGCGGAGCAGCTGTTGTTGGTGATCAGTGCAAGGCTATGATATTGTCCTGTCACAGCAGTACTGAATCTGAGTTACTGATGTGTCGGGACATATCCTTAGCTTTTGCTTGGGAAAACAACCACCAACAACTTCCAAACAAACTCGGGCTCACATTCACATTTCCCGATGGATGTCCTTTTTTCTCCGTGGGGGACATGTCGGACTAAAACACACTTTGTGTGAAGGAGTACCTCGTAAACAGGCTCCGTTATTTACTCAGACGTCAGGTTTATTGGGATATTTTATCCCATTATTACTCTTTTAATTGCACTGGTAATTAAATTTTGATTTAAACTAAGTTTCATAGGGAGACATTGGAGCGGGAGGAGCCGAAAGGAAAATGACGCTGGAGTTCCCACCTCCTGGACCCATTTTTTCTTTGACAACTTGTGTGAAGCTATTTCCAGTTTGTTTGATGTCCCTTATTCCCTCCAATAACAACTTTCTCTCGCCCACGCTCCTCGAACCAGAAAACTTCCCGGAGACAATATCTCGTCAAGGAAAAAAAAATCTGGTTGCTGCTGGTTTCCACACGATCCCACTTCTCCTTTCTCTGACAACATAGCCCCGTAAGTTTACCAACAACTTGTGTTGATTATAGGAAAGAATTTTTATTGTCAGATAATTATTTCGTTTGATAGCCCTAAACACACACAGAGAGAGTTGTGAATCGTGTGTGAATTGCTCAATTTGTTTTTTTTTCTTTTTGCGAATTAGAAATGCGTGGGAGTACACGGCATTCCCAGAGAGGGGGCGTTATTTCGTTGACGAAGCAGCCAGAAAGAGGAGGTCCATTACTATTAATGAGGGATCGTTACGAGTTTACTATCCTCGTCTGTATGTACACCCATTAAAATCTTCTTTATCGGTTCATCGTTCACCACGCTCCCAACGTCAATTTTAGGGGGCCGTTTTGCAGCCGACTGACGACTCAATAGAGAGAGAGAGAGAGAGAGCTACTCCAACTAATAAGCAAATTTTGAAAGAAAAACCAATTTTCCCCGCATTTTTCTTATCGACTTTGAAGTTGCCCCTTTTTCAGTCAATACGTCTACTCTTTTGTTACGCACATCAAACACTTTTCTAAACATTTTCTCTCTCGCTTCGCTCTCTCTCTCTAGCGTATCACTAATTAACACTTGAATTACTCCCTAGAAACTGTAAAATAGCTCGTACAGCATTACCCTGTAGACTACAACCGTTAAAAAGGGAAAAACCAAATATTCTGCCGTTTCATGTTCGTTTTTTTTTTTAGAAAAAGCTCCCCGAAAAAAATATATATGTATGATTATTGAGAAAATTGTATATAATGATACGAAAGATAAGAAACACGAAATGTAGTCGTTTAAAAAAAATTTCTCTCTCTCCCACCTTTTGTCTCCCACCACACCGCACCATGTCCCCGGATTTTACGTGCCCATAACAATCATAAATGTTTTATGGGACATTTCGTCATAGGTGATTGAAAATTCGTTAGAAAAACTTTTAGCGGGATAAACCGCCAGAGTAGTTAAATAACACAACACCCGCTGGGAGCAGAGGAGGGAACGTAAATATAGACAAAGCAAAATATCCATAAAAATTAGACACCAACCATCCGCAACGGCGGGTTTAGCGAGAGAGAGAGAGAGAGAGAGAATATAAACGGTTTTTATTGCCTTGTTTACTCCTGCTCACAGCGGGGTTGTGTGTGTATCACAAGTTATCTCTCTCCCAGAAAAAAAATATTTCCATTGAAAAGCTCTTTTGCACATTTTCCTCCCGTCACTTTTTATTCCCCATAAAATAGTCATAATAATTAGCCTTATTGTAACAACGTCGTCTCTCCACAACACAACAACGGACAACCAAAACCGCAGCGAGAAATGGAGAGAGCTCCTGTATCGTATTTCCCAGCTATTCCCTACACAACACACACCTATTGACTCGCCATTTCAGCTTTTTTTCTGTCGACAACACCACGTAATTGTGACGCGTGTTTTTCTTGCGAAATATGGATACTGTGTGTATGTTACGACAGGACTCCATTTTTTGTGTATAAAAACCGTTTTCTTTTCTGGGAGAAATTTTTTTTTTCTTAAAAAAGTAAGCCCCGCCTTGCCCAGGGTATCAGGACAGCTTTAAAGGAACGAGTGGTGATCGTAAAATCAGATATCGTATCTCCAACCAAACCAGCCCTGTGTCGCTTTTTTCGTGTTCCTCGCAGTTTTGTCAAAACTGGGCATTAAAATATTACTACTGTTGTCGTTGTAATGACCCATTGTTAAATTTAAAGAAAAAAAGAGAGCGTTGACGTGTATAAAGAATAAATATAATTTGGGGAGAGAGTAATAGACATGTAGTTTTTTTTATGGCGGAGAAGTGGAGCTTTCCAGAATTGTAAGCAAAACACACGCACACATTTTTTACACATCCAGAGACAAAGATGTGTGTATTTTTAAATTTGAAACCGTCTGGTATAAAAAAAATGTGTATATGGGAGGTAATCGGATTCTGAAAATACTTTCTGCTTACGGGGTGCATCGAGTTCAGAGAGTAAATTGACATGAAATTTAGAGAGAGCGTCATCGGAATGTTTTTTTTGGGGCTTCACTCTCAAATATGACTGCGTTGGCATCCCAAAAATTCATTGTGTCAGCTTGCCTGTCACGTCATATCAAGAATGATTTTTAAAGAGATGATGGAGTCGTATAGGATAACTACTCTATTTATTTGACTCTCCCTACCATTTTTTTGTTTTTCTACTTTTTGGTCGTTCCTCCTTTAAGCCGCTAAAGTAAAGGCGTAGTGAGCGGGGTTCAAAACAGCACAAGCAGAGAGAGAGAGTGGTCCAATTCCCTGGGTGTATCGAGTAATATATTATTTTTATAGGGAACGGAGTTCCGCAGAGAGAATCATCATTTTTTTCCAATAATAAATTCCAAATCCTCTCCTCTTCAAATTCAAAAGGGAAGCAAAAAGCGAGAGAAAGAAAACTTCCCTCGGATTTGATTTCCGTACGAGCGTTCCATTTTCCATTCTTTTTCTGACTCCACGCAAAAAGCGTTTACATCCTTGGAATTCTATAACGGAAATGAGATAAGCCGGTAGTACAAAAAAAACCTCTACCACCATTCTCCTCTCTCAGCTTTTCGCTTCTCAAAACTGTCAAAATGACAATGTTGTCCGTTCACTCTTGTTCCAAGGACGACACACACTCTCTCTATCTATCTCTCTCTCTCTGTCTATGTATGCAAAAGGATCAAGTTGGAAAGTGGAGAGGAGCTTGGTGCGGCTGCAAGGATTAAAGTATGTCGATGATGCACGCCGGAGAGTGATGACGACGATGCCCTTACACACATCGTTTGTCATTTCCCTTCTTCGCCAAAAAAACCATCCCACACTTCTTCAAAGACAAAATGTCTTCAACCCGAGAAAAATATTTGCCGTACAATATATCCCGTTGGAAGATTTTATTAGAGAGAGAGAGAGAAAAAAAATGAAATGCGAAGCAGTTCGGCCTTGATATTTTTACTCGAGGGAAAAATGAGATATGTAAAATAGAAAAGAGGAGATCCTCCCAAGACAGCTCCAGATATCAGGTAATCATCATCAAAAGTATCCACAGCGCGCATAAAATAGAATATAATTTTATTGCTTTTCTCTCTCTCTATCCCTTTCTCCCTTTTTTTGTTCCGATGGAAATCAGCTAAAAGGCAGCACAAATCAAAGGGAATACAAAACCTAAAAAAGCGGGAGATAGTGCTGACTGCTGATATTAGAAGCTTAATGGGAGAGAGTATGTGTGTTCCTACGAAACTTTTTCCCGGAAAGATAAACTTCGTCATCTTTAAAACGACATAATAACATTAATATGGAAGAGTAGAGAGAAGCGCTGGAGAAAGGGAAACATTTAAATGGGCGACTTGCTGCTCCTCACTACTAATGTCTTTCACTTTTACCAAGGAGACCTGTGGAAAAAGACAGTCTTTGACAGGAGAGCCATTGATTATTACATTTGCGTGGTAAATGTACATCTCCATTTCGGTAAAAGTCTCGATTAAAGCGAAGGTCTGTGTTTGGGAGGTGTGGTACTATTACCAGGATTTTAGAGGAATCAGACCATAGCTCACGGAACCGGGGGTGGGGGGTGAGCTGGACAAATCCCCCGCTCCAATTTACACAATTTTATATTAGAAGGATAAAGAGGTGGAGAAGACTCTATGCATTATGATAGGATATGATTATCCCCCTTGACCCCCCCGTTCCGGTACCCTGGTCAGAACAAAATGTTACGTGTAAATTATGAGTTTCAAAATATGGCTTTCCTACTGAGAAAAGCAATTCCCCCACTGCTCTGCCATAAAGAAAATGCAATTACAGTAGCAAAAGGACAGGCCACTTTTCTTTTCGTTTCTAGACCTCCCGGATTTTTCACAAGAACGACGATGACCAGAATGTGTTCCCTCCTCTGACGAAATGCTGCTCTGTACAAGTCAGAGAATCTTGAAAAAAAAATTTGCCGGAAATAACTTCCTTTAACTTCCTGTTTCCCATTTACAAACTGCAAGGATACTGAAGCCTGCTCGTATACCCACACACTCACTTTCACTCGTCTACACAAATCAGGCTACGCTGCACTGCCTTTTCATTTTGCGTTTGCCTTATCATTCGGATCTTGGTTTTTTCTCTCTTTCTGTCCTCACTGCTACACGGTGGAGGTGGTTTACCCAGTTGACCAAATAAATGGTGGGTCGGTACAAGGTTAATAGGAAAGTTTGGAAAATATTAGCTGTATTTTCACCTGCTGAAAAATGAGCAAGCCCCACCAGATTGGATGTTTTTGGGCCCGCACTACTTGTTACATTGAAAAAATAACACCATTTTTTTATGCAGCTACTCGTCGCTTGACAGAACTTTTCTTTTTTCCCTTTTCCTCCACTCCACACACCCGCCGGGGCAAATTAGATTTCTCAACGTGTCAACTACACGGTCATGTAAGAAGTAGAACGGACTTGCTTGCATTAGGCATGCCCTACCTACTACACTGTATGAGATATAGGCAGTAGGTAAGTTTGCATGATGCAATTCGTCGCCGTACAAAATTTTCCCTTCTTTTTCCAGAGGATGGCAAAATAAGGAAATGAGTTACTCAATCCAGAAATTTTCCTAGTTTTTTTTGGGAATTGGCACTTGCTAGATATTCAATCAACATGAAAAATCCTTTCACGATAGATACCCCTGACAATATTCAACTTGGGTGGGATTTGACCCCTCCTCCCCCCGGGTTCCGACACAGCTATGAATTTAAAATACAAACGCCAAATGCCCCTCCGCTCCCTCTGTCGGGAGAGAACAAAGTTAAGTTACCATCAACTCACCATCCGAGCAACGTCCCTACAGTCTAAAACTGGCAGAGTACATAAACCTGATCTCCTCTCGCCCCGCGGTTTGTAATAAAACGTTGGAATTGAGATGTGCTCTCTCCTTCCATATAGCCTGGTAGGTCCTGCCTTAAATTGAAATGGGACAATCCAAAGTATCATTGACTATTGGCTTCCCGACGAGGCACTGACAAGGGATAATATTTCGCTGGAGTAAGAAGAAGAGCGAGTAGAGTTGAGTAAAATGCACAATTACTCATTGTCATGACCTGTCAACGGGGCACAAACAAGACATGTGATACGAGAGCACTGCATATCAACTGAACATGAACACACACACACACACACACACACACATCTCTGGTGCAGAAACCCATCATCATCCCCATTTTACTCACAGCGACAACGAAGAAACGACTGCCTACAATTTATGATGTACGGCAGACAATTGAGACCACCGCACAGATATCAGCTTTCGCAGAGTTCGCATCCCGCATATCTCTCTCAAAATCTGTCATCTTCGTCGAGCGACGCCAACAAAACAAAGTATTTTTACTTTCACCTTGACACATTTTGCTGGCAACGCCAACGAACACTTTGAGCATTGCACGGACGACACCAGTGCGCCCCTTAATTGATTATCAATTTGTACACCTCTGCATCTCTCAAGCCTTTCTGGTTGAGAGTAACGCAGGGAAAAAGGGAAGTTTGTTGGAATTTGAGTAGGAGAAGAATCCTGAATGATAATATATGCCTTCATCGTTTGTTTTTCTCAAAGCCACAAGGAGTTACCAATAGCCAAGTCATCATCATCATCATATACAGTTATTATGTAAAGGAAATTATTTGTGTGGGAATGGGGAATCCGGGAACGTTCTGCATATTTGTAATTACTTTCGTATGACGGGGAAGCGTTTTCTAATACGCAGTTATTACCGGGTATATTAATTGACAGTAAATCAAGGGGAGAAAACTTGTATCATCCTCGTGATCAACGCCACCATTCCGTACTTCCACATTAATTACGAAGAACTAATTCCAGGGAAACGCGTGTTTCTTTAGGGGGGCAGAATGGCAACTAGCAAATTCTCCTACTTTTAGGTGTGGGGGAGACCCAACGTATATAACGTTTTTTTATACCATGCAACGGTGGCAAATAAAAAGGGGCAATGCAAGAAGGAATTCCATGTAACTGTAACGAACTGGGAGGCACAATCTTCCGGATCCTCCGATTCAGGATCCCTCGAAATTTCCAAGAGGAAAATCCGGAAAAACTCACAAAACTGCACGGAAATTTTGAAATGGGGCGGGTCAGGTTCCTTGGACATTTTAGCGGTTTGGAACATTATGCAATCCAGGCAACAATAGAGAAAATCGTCGAAATTTTGGGATTGCTACCGTTTCCCGTTATAAAACACCGGTGGTAAACCGTCCCTGCCTAAGTAGGGAGTTTGTCAGTTGCCATCCCGTCCTATAATCACGACTACTCCGCCGCTTTCTCTAGACCACCCAGAAGTCGCGAGAAACGATCTCGGAAAGGAAGTGGCGGCAAGAAACTGGCGCCTCCGCAGCGCTGTGATAATGATGCTCCTACATTACACCCCAACTTGGACCAAGTTTGCCCTGCTAACCACCAGCAGGATTTCCATGGTCTCACATTCCGTCAGAAATATCTCGTTAGTCATCCCCGCCTCATCCTTCTATCACCGTCTCTCAAAATTTTAATTCAATTCCCCGAATACGACGACGATGACGACGACAACGCGAAAATTAATTTCTTCCAGAGAGATGGCATCATGATGGTGATGGTGGTTGGTAAACCTACCACATCGAGATCGGATATCTCTCTCTCTCTCTCTCTATCTCTTTCTGCATTTTCCTCTCTTTCCTCTCCGCATATAAATACATCTCCTCGCGGCTCAAACACCCCATCATTTCTACTTTCTACAGAAAACAGCAAATATTCCCCTCATTTCATAATTTTCGCCCGTATGTATAAATCAAGCCTGATTTTATCCTCCAACTAACTTTCTCAGTGACACGGCATCTTATCTTCTCTCTCTCTCTCTCTCGCTCTCTCTCCACTTCCAGTCTCCCTGTATATGATTTATCAAGAAAAACACAACTTTACCGGTTTCTTTTGTGACAGAGACGAATGTCAGAGAGAGAGAGAGAGATATGAGTGGTAGCACTACTACTGCCAGTCACTTTTTCATCTTCTCTTCGGGTTCCCTCTCTCTCTCTCTCTCTCTCCCCTCCACTTGCAAACAACCCACCAAAATTTATGCGTCGTAATAACGATAAAAGTATGTGGTTGATGTAGTACATTATACACCCAGTCTAACATGGCATATTTCCCTCTGAAATTTCCATTGGGGGAGGAGGAGGAGGAGGGAGAGGCATATGTGTGTGGGTAGCGCGCGACAACAGTCTGGTTCCCTTCCACTTTAGAAAGAACCACATCTCTTGTCTGTATAAATAAACACGCGTCATAGTGATCATCATTCGTCTCTAAGTGCCCGGCTACATGCGTGTTTACTAATAAATAAAATTTATCACTGGGGGCGGAGCCTCAGAAACGTTTTTTTAAACGGGCAGATTTACAGCACGTGTGTACAAAGTAATTATGCATGACATACTATTTCAGATATGTCATGTCGGAATCCTCCTCCTCTTACATCATCTGACGGCATGGGAACAGCAGCAGCAGCAGCGGGATGGAGTGCAGAGGAGCAGCAGGACAGAAAGTGTTGTCTTTATACCCCAAAAATTTGGCTGGTTGTGTAGTTGAAGACACGCACATATGTGACATCCTACGCGAGAAAGTCCTTCACCGGATATTGATAGAGTAGTAGTGTGGGAAATGGGAAGCGAGAGAGAGAGAGAGAGAGAGAGAGAGAGAAAAGACACCCAAAACATGAAGGACGGACACACAGAGGCTGGCACAAAACTCGCCGAGCACACTACACAATACCGGGAGATGTGAATGTGAGGCAGTAATTGACGATGTAATTTTTTTTCGCGGAATGGCAATAAAGTTGGTTGATAGGGGTAATATTGGAGGGAATATGGTTACATTATAGCAACATTCTAATATTCTGTTTCGGGAATGTGTCTCTCCCTCTCTCCTCTCCGCGTGGTAATACGGGGAACTGTTGCAAAAACGCGAGAGGAGATGAGAATGATTATTTCTTTTCTCTCTCTCTCTCTCTCTCTCTCCGTCTTTTTTTCTTTCTTGGAGCAAGTTGACTTTGCAAGAAAGAGCACAGTGGGAGCAAATATAATAATAAAAATAATATGTAACTCGAGTACATAAAAACTGTTAGTAAAAACATCTGGCAGTGACACCTGAACAAGATTTACGGACTTTTTGCCTCTTTGAAAGACATCTTATGTGCGCTCCAATCTCCTTCCAAACTTTGTTTCTTCCTTCCTTCCTTCCTTCCTCCGCTCCTTCCTCCTTCTTCTTATTCATCTCTCGCAACAACGTGGGGTTAACAGGATAAGCCACAAGGATTCACTGAACCACGCAAAACCAGCAAAATAGCTCACTTCTAAAGCTACTCAAGTAAGTGCGGCGTGTGCACACACCCTGGTGGACACACAGGCATTTCTACCTAAACGACTCTCTCTCTCTCTCTCTCTCTCTCTCTCTCTACGAGTTCCTCATAATGATAAGCGTGCTCATATTTCTCTCGGCACACGGCCTGCCTCTCTCTCTCTCTCTGTTCTCCGAACAAGCTAGTGTGAAGTCTCCTTTTCCACAGATCTCAACTCTCCACGAAAAGAACATTCAATTTTTTAGTGAGTCCGCGAGAGACACATGGAACTGTGTGCATTCTCTTTAGCGGTGCTGCTTCCTTTTCCCCCTTCTCTTCTCGCCGAGCATCCTCCGCTGATTATCAGCTTCCTCTGTCGTGTGACTCCACTCACTTGCCACTCATCTTTCCCACGTTGCCCCGTGTCTGCACCACACGAAACAAATCCAACTTCTTTTCCTCTCAGGATGATAAGGCCAGCCAAGAAAAATTTGCTACAGATAGAGAGAGAGAGATAGCCAGAGAGAAACTCTTGCTTGACGGCGTGTCTTCCTTCGTTCGTTCGTTCCCTCACCCCAAAACATTTTTGAAGGACCACAAAATTGGCTGGGGAGATGGAGCTACTAAAAAGTATGCAATTTATTCCTCTTATTTATTATCCTCTCTCCATTGTCTTCCCATTTCTCCCCGAAAATAACATCTGCCTACTTTCGACGACAAGATTTTTGCAAGCTCGCCTCATTGTCTCCTTTTTCGACGGCTCACCACCAAGAAGGAAAGATGATGGCATCCACACGCACACACACACACATACCAGATGATATTAGTGTTAAAAATAGAGTATTCAATCTTCCTCACCTTCGTCTTATTTTAGCCATTTCGTAACAGCATCGTCGTGCCACAACCCACATCCCCCTCTGCATGTAACAAAAGGAAGGGGAAAGAAAATAATAATAATAATAATAATAATAATAATAATAAAGCTCTTGAGTTGACGTGATTATCATAACGGGCTTACAACAACTCCTGTACCATCCTGATGATGATGAGGAGGAGCGGTGGGAATGACTCATTGACAAAAGAGCAAAAATTCCTTCGAGGCGAGTAGGATGAAGAGAGGGAATTACCAGAGAGAGAGAGAGAGAATTTGTTCATTGGCTAATAATATGGGAACAATTCTCCTTTTTTCGTTCTTCATTACTGTCAACTATGCAAAACAGCATGTTGTACTTTTGTCTGGCAAAACTTCACGTACGTACGTAACGTACGTACGTATTCTCTGTATATGCGCTGACCTATGATCTTGCCATTCATCCTGCCATATTGTTGCCATCAACCCGTTCGAGCCTGGGTCTCTCGTGGAGTATTGATGCCGCTCTTGTATTAATCTGACAATGAGTGCCAGGAGGAGAGACGGAAAGTGACAGTGGCAAACTAATGTTTGCCTTGCTCTGTTGCTCTGTTACCATTTATACCAGGACAACTACCTATTTCAGCAGAGATCCTACTTCACTTTAAAGAGGAGACAGGCATATTTTTTTCTTATTGGAATCTTAATCACATCATTTCACGCATCCTCTAAAGTATATTATTTTTGGGGGGTTTTTTATTACGACCAGATAGCTTGTTACTGTAAGCAATATTAGTTAGTCATGTCCGGCCGTTCCGTGTGGAGACCACGTAAATATTTCACAGTTTACATTTACATCACCTGGTTTATACTAGTATCTTACCCGAAATTTAACATTACGAGGATAGGGGATCCCCCAATGTTCCCCGAAATTTAACATTACGAGGATAGGAGATCCCCCATGTTCCCCGAAATTTAACATTACGAGGATAGGGAATTTCCCCATGTTCCCATGGGCATATACATTACGCATATTAGGAACCCCTACATGTTCCCCGAGCCTGGCTCGAAGGATGAATCAAGTTCCCCTATCAGAGAATAATATACTGCTGGTCCTATTTTACAGTTTACAAAAAAAATTATTTATTCTTGGAAGTAGAAACCAGTACCAGATGAATTTTTTCTTTAAAAACGCATGTGTGTCTGTGTAGGTCTGTCGGGAAAAAGCTTTTCCGACAGAGATAGACAAATACAGTTTCACTCTTTTCCCAACAAAAGTAACTCCCTGACTCGCTGCCCTCTTCTGTGGTGTTTTTGTGTGTGTGGTTTTAAAGAAAATGTTTCCTTGCCATCTGTGGCGGCAACAGCGATTAAACCAGGCTTAAGTTNTCTCTCTCTCTCTCTCTCTCTCTCTCTCTCTCTCACACACACACACACACAGTATCGATAATAATGCCATTTTAGTCAGTCAGTAAGTCAGTTTATAAAAAAGAATGATTTCCATATCCATAATGTTCCATGATGAATAATATGTTTGAAAATCCAGTCACGGTTGTTAAAGAAATCACTTGAGTGCACCAGAAGCTTTATTCCGGTCTAATGCTGCTTGTCTTTTGCAGACGCTCGACGTCTTCCAAGTAGGATGATGATGGAGGCAGACTACACGGTTTCACGACCATTTTTAAAGGGAAGCTCGCCGTGTAGCTGTCTCACAACGGGAGTACAAGGAACCGAGACAGAGAGAGAGAGAGAGAGAGAGAGAGAGAGAGAGAAGAAAAAAATGTGAAACAACAAGACGAAGAAGAAAAGTGGTTCGCAAAGAAAATAAGGATTAGTGGAACCTATTATGAATGAATGAAAGGGATTTCTTCATTTCAATTCAACTTCACTTGACTTCTCCTAGGCTCAGCTGACGTGAGGAAATGGAAGACCTCCACAGAAAAAAAGGAGAAATGATGACGATGATGCCCTCCAAGCTACATGTATAATATAACAACGTGGCTTTTATCCTCAGCAACATATTATGTCTATCGAAAGAATGAAGAGAGGAGAGTTTTTTCTCTCTCTCTCTCTTCCTTTATTTAAAAACCAGGCATCTTTCTTCCCCGAAGAATCTCTCTAATATGCTATCTTCCTCCTCATTCTTCTTTCAGGCTTTACTGAACACATGAAGGAATAGATGGAAATAATTAATTTGCTGCTCTCTTCCGACGACTTCACAAGAACTAAAGGAAAACCGTTAAAGCATCAATCCTTCTTTTCCTTTTTTTACCCGGGGTTGCGTGCACATTCAACAAGAAAATTTGTGTGTGTGTGTGTGTGTGTGTGTGTGTGTGTCTGTAACTGTAAGCAAGAGAGACAGGGCAGCGGAGACAAAAGTTTTTATGCGCGATCGTCTTATCATTTAAATCAGCTGTTCCATTTCACTAATAGGAATAATAATAATATTCTCACACAACACATCTGACTTTTTACAGTCACTCTATAACTTTAAACCTTCACCAAAACTTGAGAGGAGATAGGCAGGCTGGCAACCAAAAAATTTTTTTATGCAGATGCAGAGATACACAGTAGTAGTAGTTTTTTTTGCTGGCTTTCCATTAAAACGTGGCATATATGGTGGTATGTAGAAGAATTACCAACTCATGTCAGAATTATCATGATCGTCGTCATCATGGAAAAATATTTTAAACCTTTTTCTTGGGTTCCGTTGTTCAGTATGGGGGTATGTGCATATGCGCATGTTTCTGGGGAGGGAAGGAAGAGCGACGCTGACGACATGGGTTCAATGAGGTTTCGGCGCTGATGATGATGATGATGATGATGATGATTATGTAATGGTATAATTTAAACGTGGCGGTCCATGAGTATTAGTGGCAGTTGGAGTGGGATTCCTGGTACTACTCCTGCTGGCGACGAGGGAAGCAGAGCCCAGGAACAGAAACGTTTTTTTTTTTGCACTCTGTGTACACGCATAAATGTAAAAGGACAGATGGACACACGGTGATGGTTTTAAAAATGACTCGCAACATTTTTTTGAGGAAGATAAAATTATATGCCAGAGGAGTGTTATCCTTGAGGGTAATTTGTATGCGGAGCAATATGACATGTGTAATGAAACGACTCCGAACGCCATCCTTCTTTTTCCCCTTTACTTCCCGTCTGGTAGCAGAGAGTTCCGCGGAAGAAGAAGGAGAAGAAGATGATAGTAGTAGTGGAAAAGAACGTCAAAACGTTGCAACAGCAACAGTCGGGGATATTAATCTTCTTAGAATCACGTCACGTTCTAATAATATTAATTTTTCTCTTTTTTATCTCTCCTCATTTTAAGAGGGAAGGGAGAGAGAGAATCAGCCGCTATCAGGAGGGGGGGGGAGGAGAAGGAGGAAAAATGAGGCATTACTTGGTATGGTGGTAAAAGAGCTGTGACCATTTCTCCCCCTGCATCATTTCCATTGCTTGCTGTCAGGTTTGTTTTTACAGCGTCTTTGGTTATATTGAAGAGAAGTCAGGGGGGACGGAACAGGGGGGACAAGGGGAATAATCCTATTCTGTAAATACATTGAGGTCCCTCCCCCTCCCTATCCTTTCTAATGTAAAATGTCTCAAACTTGGGGGGTTTGTCCCCCTCAACCCCCCGGATCCGACAACTATGGAGGTAGGAGTTTTAGGACCCGCTCTACTCTCAAGGAGGGGCTACCTGCTAACTAAATTAATTGTGTACTTGTCTACCCCTTAAGGGGATTTAGGGATCGTTCCAATAATAAGGGTTTCTCAATCACCAGAAATAATGTCGCTGTTGGAAAAAACAACAAACAAAGTGGTGTACACTGTCCGTGTGTACTTGTAATTTCAAGGGGCATTATTATAGCAATGAGTAAAATAAATACGATTAGTTCAGCAATCTGGCAACGGGTTACGTCTTATTTCTTTTTATCAGCTCCTCCATCCTCTACAGACAACAGAGACAGAGAGAGAGAGTACCGACATGCTCGTCATATTGAAAATAATCAAAACTCTCGTATCACCACAAATGCTAAGCAGATGACAAATGATGATGAGAGAAAAGACTGATGAGAAACAGTACACTCACTTTTTTTATACCTTAAAGAAACTAACATTTTACATTAAGCACCACCACTCACGCAAGGACATATATGCATAATATGCCAAAAGAGTGGTCTGTTGTAGAGAATTTTTACACGCCCAGGGATGGAAAATCTGCCAGCGCCCTCAAATTTTCATGGATCTTAGAAGTCTCATTTCAAATATGGAAATTTCAAACAATTTTTGCGGATTTTTTTGCAATTTATTTCATTTTCCCTTAAATTCCCCCCTAATTTAAAAAAATACCTGTTTTGGAAATTTTCAGGGAGCCGGAAGATTTTTAATCCCTGTACACACACAAACATATGCAAAAAAGACAACATGATGACTTGAACCTTAATTTCAGTACTTGTGTTCAAGTCTTTTTGCAACAAACTTTTTTTCTGTGTGTTTTTCACGGTCGGTCTTGCTGAGCAGTAGACAAAAAAAGATGAGGAAGATTCCTTGTTAATCATTAAAATGGGGAATATTGAATAATCTGCGCTGTAAGCGTTGAAATATCTCTCTGCATATGATTATCTTGAACATCGTCGGATCGTCATGATGATAATGATGACTTGCTTTTTTCGTCTTTCATCAAGGCAGATCCACTTGTGTACCTCTTGTATAAATAACCTGTCAGCGTATCTTTACTCGTACAAAATACAAACACACCAACTGATTATATAGCACACACACACACACAAAGACAGAAGAAAGAAAGCCGTTCTTTATTCAAGAAAACGTTATCTTTAAGTAGCGAAAAGCAAAGTTGCAATTTAAACTCTTCCCGTTGCCGGGACTTGATCGATTGTGGTAACTGACAGACAGACAAGTGGAGGATGATGAAACGCGGAAAGAGATTCCTCCCTAAAGAAAACCCCACTACCCACCAAGAATTCCTACCGATATACAGGGTTGTAGGAACAAGGGGGACAGGGGGGGGCTAACCCTATCCTGTAATGCATTGAAACCCCTCCCCTTCCCTATCCTTCTAATGTAAAATGTCCGAAACTGGGCGGGGGATTTGTCCCCCCATCCCCCCTGTTCCGACACCTATGCCGCAATAAAGTTACTTCTGCCGATTTTTCTCCTACACCCGCTCGGCTTTACCATCCCCATCCTCATTTCACCCACCACCACCTTCGAACGTCGTATAAAACTGCAAAATATTGCAGATTCATTCTGATCATACATTAAAAATTTTCTTGTTCGCTGCTCCCCTCATAGAATACGCATTATCATAATGGATGACTGCAAAAAATGAAATAATAAATATATCAGTGGAGGTATCTGATTTCCAATCGACTGACTCTTCCTCTGGCGGTCCCATTACAGCGTTCAAAAAAATTGCCAACAAAGTACCACAAAGTCTGCTTCTTTTTTTTCTGAGCAGCAGCAGCAGCAGCAGCAGCAGCACTAAACCCCGTGTTTGTCCTTTTTCTTCCCCATATCATCCCATCGTCGTCGTCGTATAACTTTTCCGTATCGGACAGAGAGAAAATATAAAATGCTCTTGTGTCAAACTACATTATATCTGTCCCGTATTTGAGGAAGGGACCGTCTTCTATTGCGTACGCAAAGAAAACGGGGCTTCCCATCCTTCATTTTCATGTTCACATCTCTCTACAAAGACGTCACGTACTCTATTTATGTCCACACACACACACACACACAGTCATAATCATCATATTATTAACAAGAAGGACGTTACGCTCGGATGTGACTTGTGTGTTTTTTTTTCTCTCTCGCAGACGCATCCCCACAGAATCCCGTTTTGGTGGGGTTTATAACGACCAATATTAATGTTAATATTACCCAGCTTCATAACCACCACCACCGCCATACTACCATCATCAAAAACATCAACTCCGTTTCCTTGCGCTTGACTGACTTACTAAAAATAAAGTTTCATACATGCAATTGCGAACCAACCAACCGTAACCAAACAGCACACTACACAGCATCATCATCATCATCATCATCATCGTCATCATCGGTAAATCTTGAAAGTCTGCAAGGAAGGAAAATTGAAATTTTTTTTTGTTCAGGATGGGAAATAAGAGGACGTTCATCACGAGGATAGTTGGTAGTACTGATAATTTCCTCGCAGCTGCATGCAACACAGTTACACATTTTTACTACCTATTTATAAGTTTAAATAGACATGTGGTATATATTAGGATGGCTCGTTTTGTGGGGAGGGGTTGAGCATCACCATTTCTCTATTTTATTCACTTTTGCCCCGTACAAAATTTGGAAATTTTGAGGGGAGACTCTCCGCAAGACACCGCGCCGTATCAATTTCTACTTGAAAGGCTCGAGATGAGAGCGTTTATGCCAAGAATCAAAGGAGAGTGTCTGTCGCGAAAAAAAAATGTGTCCGCTGTTCCATTTACCTTCGCCTCAGCCACCTCCTCCCTAAACGGAATCCCTATATAGCAGTAGCACTACTATAAATACTATAAATCCTATAATAACAGGGCTAGCAGACAGTGGTGCTACCAGCAGCAGCGCAGCGTTTCAAAAGTGTCAGTGTGGAAGATGACGGAATGTCATGTCTGTCGAGATGTGCGCCATAATGCATAATTAGAGTGCGCACAGGAAGATCGCAGCGAGCATAATTTTGCAGGAGAAACCTAAACACGGTTAATTGACGTACGTCAGGGTAATTTGCATGCATCTCCCCAAAAATAGATCGCCTCTTGGAAGGAGGGAGGAAAGAGTAGCATTCCTAAGGAGGTACACAGAGCCCCACAAAACGTGCTAGTAGACGGTACGCGTAAAAATGTACATTTTTTTGTCATTCACCTCCGCTCTCCCCTCTACTTGTCATCAAGATGCACTTTCTCGTTCTCTGGGTGATTATAGGGTAATCATAATCAAAAAGGGATTTAAGAGCGAGAGAGAGAGAGAGAGAGATGACGGTAATGACGCTCTCAGTGTGCCGACGAGGATGCTAAAGGAAGCCCTGCTGCCGCACTACCACCGCTCTCTTTGGTGAGTCGTCGTACAGGAAAATGCAGTAACAATATATTATTCTCGAGGAACGTCGTCGTACGTCGGGGTGGTGGCAGTATGTAGATTAGACAGGGTAATCAAGGAAACGGCTTTCAGCGGATATTAAAAAAATAAAAGGCTCACTTTGCTCGAGCGTAATGCAGGTATTATTATTTTCGTCGTCATTACATGTCGAGTGTCGCTAGGAGTCGTGGTTAGCATTTACAGGGCATTAGCCGCTAGCACTACCAACTACTGCTGTTGTGGGTGAGTCTGACAGCGTCAACGAACACGTGCTCTACATTCCTCGTCAGTAGTGCTCTTCTAAGAACACCCTGTGCTGCACCCTCCTATCTGTGAGTACACGTAAAAGGCTCCGCCGTTGGAGGACACCGAGTTGGAAGGGAAGATCACCCACGAAAGGGTTTATCATCATCATCATCATCATCTTCATCATCTCTCGGGGAGATGATCCCTACATTAAGAAGACGTGAAATTCAATTGCGTCGTCGTTATCAATATCCAGATCATCCTCCATATCACCTCCCCGCGGGGCCACCTCGCCCGTTTAAATCGATAACAAACAGGGTAATAGCAAGCCTCGTAAATGCAAATGTCTCTCGCGTTGGGTGGTGGTGGTGGTGGTGGTGGCACGACAACAGGCAGTACGAGGTCAATAATAATAACAATAAAATAATAATATTAAATGCGGCGAGAGGGACTGTTGTACCGGTATTATTCTGCTCGACGAGCACGTATACCATCTACAAGACACCAGCAACCAACCACCATCTAATTTCCTTTGCCTCGAGGGTCTCACCAAGTCTCGCTTTGAGTAATGAAGCAGGGATCCTTGTTGTGTGCTCAAGTGCCGTGTGGGGACGAGTGACATGAATGGTACAAGTGGCGATGAATCGGCACAGCGAAATGCTGTTTTTGGGAAAATAGTAGTTTCCTCTCGCCCCCAGTCATTCCATCTATACCGTGGCAAGCTCATTTCCCTCGCCAAATCACTAGCCTATAGCCTCCTGATGATGATGATGATGATGATGATGATGACACAACACCAAGACAGCAATCTTTCAACTTAATTTGAGCAATATGCTCAAATCTTTCGAGGAGAATGTGTGTATTCATCAGGCAGGGAATACTGACATTTAACCGAAGCAAAGTCTCTCGCTCTCTTTCTCAAACCCAATTTATTTCGACGATGTTATTAACAATTTCCTCTCTCTCTCTCTCTCTCTCGTCAATTTGTAGATACCCTGAAGTACCTCTTAGCACCCCACAACAACAACGTACGCCACCCTTACTAACTTCAGTAGCATCTTCAATTAATTTTCTCCTCCAATGGAGTTGGATGAGCCTATCAAATTAGTGATTCCAGAAATAAAACTTTTCCCCTTTCGAGCAGCAAACATCACAAGTCAAACGCGTCTGGAGGGTACCAACCTCCTCCTCCTCCTCC
>JAHZNE010004287.1:0-17014 GCA_027744055.1 Callyntrura sp. NNG-2020
CATCACTCTGCACGTATCTAGCCACCCAGGCGAATGTATTGATTCAGCACGACTATTCCTCTCAAACTGTATTTAAAGTAGTGACAGGCTATTTTTAAATTAACCAATAATAGTATTATGCAACCAGTAATAAAAAGGAGTAAAGAGCATTCTTCGACGAGGAGTCAGCGACAATAAATATATTTTAATTCATGTTGTTGTCACATTACATTTTTTACAATTCTGTTTGCACTGCATGGTTATACAAAGTTGCAAGTACTATACAGTTTTGTCAAGTTGTAAGTTGCTGTTGCTGGTGATGGCGACAATCATAACACTGTGTATATTATTTTTCAATCTCTAAAAAAATAAGGCACGGCATCGCGCATAACTTTATTACAAAAATGAAAGAAAAGATGTTCCTGGTGTATGCTATTGTTATTGTTCAAGTGCCAAAGAAAAATAATAAAGTATTGTTCCACCTTTTTAACAGATCTTGGTCGCCGTTCCTACATTATTGCTTCCTTTTTTAAATGTAGGGCTGATCACCCCTTTGTTTTTATTGATATCACTACTACAATAAGATGATAGCGATGTCGGTTAACTGGCAGAAAGTTTGTAGTTT
Organism: Callyntrura sp. NNG-2020; assembly: GCA_027744055.1. Classification (NCBI taxonomy): domain Eukaryota; kingdom Metazoa; phylum Arthropoda; class Collembola; order Entomobryomorpha; family Paronellidae; genus Callyntrura; species Callyntrura sp. NNG-2020. The sequence goes on from JAHZNE010004287.1 coordinate 605, forward strand.
TAGACTTGAGAAATGGGTACGGCCTGCGTGATTCCTATTTCGTATGCATTTAAATGCAGTTTAATGCAACGCAAGTACAGCAAATGTCGATTATTACAAGCGGGTGGTCCGGTGTATTTATAATTTATGGATGTTCCTTTTATGAAAGTTTGCTTGCAATTTAAGGCTATTTTTTAGTATTAGGTACAAGTCACCCCCAAAGTCATGTTGACTATTTGTCTTTCTGAAGCCCTCGCATTGAAAATGTACGGTGGAGCGGCGAATGTGCCAATCTAATCACAAGATTCAAATTTTACCGGACTTCATTTAGGAGATTATGCACATAGTAAAAAGAAGTGTGGTTATGTAAGGCTTACTTCCAAAGAGGAAAATAAATTTGAATTTGATTAAACTAAATTTGCCACTCGATTGATAGTCAAAACACCTCTGAAGTATGTCAGTATAGTAAAATCGTCCTTTGTTTAAAACTCTCGAACGACGACATACATCTTTTTAAAATGCGCTTTCAGTAACTTAGGCGGGGATCGTTAATAAAACGGTTCGTCAATATCCTGTCCTGATACTAATGACTGATGCTTTTTGTTAAACGCATCAGGCTAAAATTAGGGCTGTGCTGGCACAGGCGGTGCTTTTAGTTTTTATCGTCAAACTGATAGTAACTAAAGGTAGGCATACAAATAAAAGTTACTACGATAACGGCCGACCGCTCTATTATTACTTTTGAATAGATTGTGTAAATCAGTTTAACTTTAGATTTCATCTTTTTGCACTGATATTACACTGATAAAATTCATGTCCAATGTCCACGTAGTATTTACTGTCAGTCATTAAATTTCTCATAAAAACGACTTGAGTATGATTGATACTATTGCTACAAGCTACTAATCATGCTATTACTCACCATTTTTAAGCGAATATCAATAAAGCACAAGCCACTTGTGGCAAATATTTGAGCGCAAATGTCACGTGCATAAACGACGTCAAGTAGACGTGACTTGACTCGACATGAAGGTGAAGTGCACATATTAATGTGATACAGTAGCAGAAACCCATACTATTCATTGTTACCCTGACGAGGTGGTAATTCTATTCTATTTCCTTGCATGCTCTATTGGCTCTATCAAATACTTGTGACTTTGGTTTAGTTCAAATCATTATTCATTGTGCACTTGAATCTCCTCCCGTCAGTCGGTTGTTACTGTCGAGCTTAGTTACTTGGTATGTCATGTCTTCATAAACGTAAAATATTAGCTAGTCACCTTTTGTAACCCTGCTCCCGAAACGGCAACAATGCAACCGCAAAAGATGAAAGCAGCCAAAGTCGGCAAAGTGACGGTTTAAATTATCATTGTTACTTAAGTACCCATAAAGTATGTCGACGCCACTATCACCAGCACCACCACTACCCGTGTGTTCTGTAATCAAAATCAGATAGTTTATGTAGGTGTAAGCACATGTAACCCACCACACACAATCTCTGTAGTCGTCTCTTTAGCCAGGCTACGAATACCCCCTCCTGTCAGCAGCACTGACTGATCGGTAATGAGAGTGTGTTTGTGTCAGTCATATAATATAATTTCTTCATCTGAGTAAATATGTCATTCAGACTCAATACAGGGAAAACTGCTCAAGACTCACAGAGTTTAATTGCTTATGACCATATTTAAGGGCAGCATTAATTTTGTTTGACATAATCGTTGTTATAATATAAACTTTATATGGGAGTTCTATTGTGATCATGTTAGCGCATGCTAGTCCAATTGCAAAGTTGAAAGGATTTATTTTTAAGGTCAGGCGAGGAAAAAACCTACTTCAGTTTTCAATTTAAACCCATTGCTACGTCCGTCAACCTCTCCTTTTCATCCTCCCATATCTTGCCTTTTGTCAAGCATTCAAACGGTTCTGTATTGATATTACCAGTAGTGATGTTCTTTCGTTTGGGGGCATTGAAAAAGTAATATTACGTATCATCAGGTCAAAATGCCTAAAACCAACCCACAAAATTCAAAAGAAATGGTAAACAAGCATGCTTTCATCTTCACTTTATAGTTGGGTAGTTTATAGAGTAATGTTCGATTGCCCGACATACCCGCTTAACGACAATTTTAAATGTTTTCAATAGTGAATGATTAATAAGAAAACAATGAAAAGAACCTAAAATGTGATTCTAGTGCGCACTTTATTTAGGAACTGTAGAACAACGGTACTATCTAAGAACGGACGATTGCTGCGTTCGGCCGTTTCTATGCGCGGCTCTTGAAGTAAATCAAATCTTTTAATTCTGTTTTCGGTAATGGATATATATAGGCAATGGCCAATATCTCAAAGTTCCAAGATTGGCTCTGTAGGCCATGCCCAGGGGAATCGGGGAAAGTGAGAAAAATCATGAATCAATAGGGATTTTAAACTTTTTCCTTTTAGAATCGATAATACATACGAATTTTGGAATTATTTCTTCTGAAATCGATAGATGCGGGCTAGAGCTCTTCTAAATTCGATACATGATAAGCATAGAATAGAAGATCGCCTCTACACATGTCCTACATTTTAAGTTTTGACTGCTTTTATTGTATGTAATTGTTGATTGTGTAAAATGATGTTTTCGTCTCCGGAGACGGTAATATATACATGTATGTATTGAAACGTACATTTGCTGCTTACAAGAGGAGTAGGAATTTTTTTTACCTATGATCTGAGAGGAGTAATCTGATTTTTAAATGTATCGCAGATCATCGAGACACTCTGCCTTCCTTATAATAACCATTGTATTATTTGTACTTCGTTTTTGGTTATTTATTATGCATAGGGGGTTACAGACTAAAAACTAAAAATATCATTTGGAAAAAAACTGCAATATAAATTAATGCTAAACTAGTATCTTAATAATATTGACAAACTTGCATAAATGATACTAAAAAATCTTGAAAAATATCTGAAGCATTATTGTACTTATTAACGTGGTTTAACTGTTTAATGTTTCAATATTTCCATTTATGCTTGTCACTTAAAAATTCAAAGTTAAATTCAATATTTCCCTCTGGGCTCCATCTTGGAATGCAACCAGGCTCTACATACTCTGGTCGGTGAAAACATAGGGAAGCCGAACTAGAAAATTCATTTAGTCCTTTACAAGATATTTGAATAAAACCATCTTTGAACTTTTGCTATCTCTGTGGCTCGTACAGATCAACCAACTAGATGAAATTTGGAAAGATGAATTTAGACGTGAAAGGTATATTTGTATGAATTTGTCAACTATGTTTGTCATTTAAACATTTAGACTTGGCCCCGACATGATCCATTGGACTCATGGCTGTGATCCAACTTGAAGTTCAAACGAATCCTAGTACATAGGTATTGACTAGTGACACACGTACATTCGATAGACAGCTGTGGCAAAATCAGTAATTTGCTTTACACATGCAATTTAATAAATGCAACCAATCTTCTTTTGATGCTCTCATATTACTTTCATTTTCTGAGGCATACATTGTAACTACAAAGGCCACCAAACAAGTGGCTGATGATAATAGTTGTCGGAATTTACTTTTCACAGAACTTGTAGCTGTATATGTAGGAGTGGGTGTCACACACAAACCCTATCACCATACACTTGTACTTTATATTTCCGTCTTCCATGAAATTCTGATGATTAAAACTTAACAGCAGAAAGAATGTATCATCTGTATGAAATTGAGCTCTGATTGTTTTGGTCCGGCAATTTTGTTAGTATCTATAGATTCTTCAATGAATTTGATCTGAGGAAATAACATGGTTCAACAATGCATGGTATGTATACTATTTGCATGATCTCATGGTACCCTTTGTCCTATTTCCACAGTGAATTAGACTAATAAAAACTGTCAAATTATAATGTAGGGCCAACTATTCCGGCTTTTGCCTTCTTCAAACGCTACTGCATGAACTCTCAAATTCGAAGTTCAACAAATTCAATCCCCTCTTCTACCGCAAGTGGACCCTGCGCAGCATCATATATGTGAAAGTCCTTGTCATTTCGCGTAGAACGTCAAAAGCCTTCACTCAGAGATACGCAATGATGAGTTTGTGTGGACGAATTTGAACTTTGACCTTAGGTAGCAACCCACAGAATTGACCAATCGGAACTTTGCTATAAAACTTGAACTGCAGGAAAAACAGTTACACCACAACATTAACCATCTAGGCAGCCTGCACATTTAACATCATCTAACAATTTTACCGTTTTAAAATTTTAAAATAGTATATCGATTATCCTGAGAAGTTTTGATTGAGTGCCACAAGTATTTTACATGTGTTTATTTTCTGTCATCATACCTAATAATTTGTTATTTTTTTAAAATTCAAATTGTTGAACAATGTTGATGACTAGGTGTCGACAGGCTACAACTAGTGTATGCATGTGTAATGTAAAGATCAGTTATGTGTGATAGTGATTACTCTATCTGATTATTTGATATCCTGATTGCTCAAAACTTGTTGTCTACTGACTATTTAATCCATCAATCAGTCAGTAGCGAAAACTGAATCATCACACATGTTGTCTGCCTATTATTGGTACATGCAAGCTTACGGCAACAACTCGTGCAATGCAATTGTTTGTATCTACTCACAGAAAACACTCACTCACAAACTCCCTACTAATATTCATCTTCCTTTAAAGCAAGTTGGAGTAGATGGGTTGTACGCGTGTGTACTAAAGGCTTTGTGCAGTTGTTGCAGTAATAGTAGTTATATAATCCATGATTGACCGGTGGAATGAGCCTTGCAGGCAAGGCGTGGTAAACGGCAATGAGTACATTTTATGCATATAATAAATGGTAATCATTCCTGGTGAGATGCGTTTTTAGTCTCTTCAATTAAATGGGGACCGTGTGAGTGTGTCTACCACATGCATATGCCGAGTCACACAATCTTTACCGAAAAGATTGCCCAATTTACCAGTCTACACACCAGTACCGCTGTGATGCACTGCTGGTGTGCACATACCATATTGTATTCAATAATATATTGATGACTATGCAGTTAATGAATCGGCTTATATAATGATGTTACTACGACGGCACTAGATCAACTTCCCCTTCAAATAACAGAGGGTTTAGGAAATAACTGTGTATCGTAACGTAATAGCTCTGCGAAATAGTTACACATGTGATGCAAAATAGAAACAAGATGGTATGCCACATTGGCAAGATGATCATACATCGTCATCGTCTGCAGCAGTCAGCTAAAGATCATCTTATGTAATAATCATTGACTTTTTCCCAATATTCCTACTCATTTGTCGCTGTGAATAATCTCGATTAGGGCCTCATTTAAATTTCATCTAGATCTGAGTCAATCTCCATAATGTCAAACCCACACATATACGCTGTATTTCAAAACGAACACGGTGCTACTTTTTGTCATATTGATGGTGTCACTCAAGCATTGTATTTTGTAGATCAAATCGACTCGAGGAGTCAGTGAGAGCCAAAATTATTGTTCAAGAATTATGCGTCGTATTTAGGACGGAGTTTTAATAATAGAACTTTAAGAGATGATATTACCCACACAATTGTGTAATGCATGCATGTCTGCTGCCGTGTAACAATAAGTTTATCGTCAGATTCGTCAGTTATAAATTGTCATTGTTATCATAAACGCACTAAAGGATGAACGCAACCGCTAGACAGTCTACCTGATTATTTTTGAACGGTTCATGTTCAATCAACAAGACAAAAAGGTGTGTGTATTTGCCCTGATAATGGCATCAAAGAAAATGATCAGTTAAAAGATGTGTTAACCCACATTGGAAAACAGAGTATCGAACACTGGGTGGGTGAACTACCGATTATCCAACAAAAAGGAGGTACAAAATGTGTTTGATCCCGTTCTCTGAAGTACGAGTCGAGAGTACTGAGAGACCAGCAAAACTTGGTCCCTTCTTGTATGCGAAATGTTGACTGTTACTGTTGTGTCGGCAAGATTCTACGAAATGAAAACAGAAAAATTAGTTTAGTGCTCATGCATAAATTACAAACTCGACGAATGCGAAATACACCAATATATCATCAACATTTTATGGTATGCTGATGCTGAACCCTTACTCCTTTTACATTGCCTTTGCCCTTGCCTTTTATGAGGTTTTACATAAACTTCTGACTGTAACCTGATGACAACAACGAAAAATGACAAAATCAACAAGAAAATCGTGCGGTAGTAGTGAGTAACAAAGTCCATCAAGACCAACTTAGCAGCAACGGTGGTGGGTAACAACACACTCTGTCAGCTAATTTTATTACAAACGCATTCCACATGCGTAACCAGTAACCTATGCGCTTTATTGTTGGTGGTGTTGGTTGTTAGTGTTGTAGTAAATAACCTGTTTGTTCGAAATTTTCAAAATTTGCAATACGCACACACAGTACCTGTCAATGATTTTGTTTAAGCATGAATGACATAATAATAACAATAATAATAATCAAGTCACAGAGTGCATTTTCTTTCTTTTGTCGTAACTGTAACCTATATCACCATGATCACACTTTTATAATGGTATAAAAAATGTGGTGTTCACCACTGCCACTACCCTATCGCCACCAAAAGGAGATGAATGAATTCATGATCACCATTGTTTCACTGATCTTGCCTTGTTTGTTATTATTACAGCAGTGGTGGAGGTAATGATAATAGTAAAGCCGTCAGTTTCTCTGCTATAGGTATGAAAAATGTAATTCACCTTTTGACAATGAAGCGCCTTTTTGTAACAGTCGCATCATCATTCTCTATTTTGAATATACAACATTCAGAGCGTTGATGATGATGATCATGATGATGATGGTATTTCGTTAGATTTGAATTACGTTATAGTTCATCAAAAAAAAAGATTTGTAATATTGATTATTGGACGTGTATAATGCAATACGCGTAAGAGTTGTATTATACAAGTCTACTGCGCGCAACAAGGCATTTTTTTTACATTTGATAAGAAAAAGGAATACCTAAGTGACTAGGTACTGCAGGTAAACATTTTTACTGCATTGGTACAATGTTATGCGCATACGTTTAAATGTATTCATAGTAACATGCTTGTTTTGGATATTGTGTGGATTATTGCATTAGTCACCGGCTTCCCTGTACGACATGAAGCACAAACGCAAGTTTAGTTGTATCGTTTAAATGAGTAAACAATCATTGAAAGTGAAAGGATGGGCCTGAAAGTGATTACCCATGTGTGTGTGTGTGTGTGTGTACCCTGTGTAGCACTATTTGACAAACGTTTTTGAAAACCATGGTGGTGAGGATGCCGCCGCCCCTCTACTACCAGCCCTTCCTATATAAAGGTGCATCGAGAATTGACATGGAAGCATCATTCCAACTTGAGCTAGCAAAACCACACCATCACTAGTGAGGAGAAGTGAAGAAATTTTTATCCACATCATTTCTAAAATTTGCTGTTGTTTTCGTTTTTATTTCTGCAAATCAAAATGATCAAGGTACGTGCTTATAAGTAGCAATCGCCACTTACAAATTCCTCCAAAGAATAGTGAAAAGTGAAAAATCCTTGTTTAAACTGGTTCATTTTTCCTCTTCAGGCAGTTGCCATTTTTGCTTTTGTGGCTGTGGCTCACGCTGGCGCTCCAGCGGTCACTTATTTGGCTAACCCAAGCGTCGGCATCGGAGGGGCCAACACTGTTCGCGGAATTGCTGGACTTTCATCTGTTACACATCAGGCTAAAGTTTGTACAAATAATTAAGTATTATAAACATTGCAATCCGGATGTGAAAATTTCCAACTACCTTTTGTTTCCTTTTTGCCGTAGGCGGTTGACTCTCCATTCTCTACCGTGCGTAAAACTGACACCAGAATCACCAATGACGCTGTAGCTGTAAGAGAGATTAACATCTTAGATTCTTTTGACTATTAATTTACGTATTGGCACAGTTTCAAATTTCACGTCTCTCTTTGTAGGTTGCTGGAGCTGCCCCAGTCGCTTACGCTCATCCTGGCTTTGCCGCCGTAAGTAAAATTTGTAGATGTCGACATAAATTTTTAAGAAATTATTATAAGTTTTGAAATTTCATACTATTTTCTTCACCCGTAGGCTCCCGTTGCATATGCCCAACCCGCAGCCGTTGCAGTAAGCCCCACATTTTTATTTTTGTTGAGACTAATTATGATTTTCAGTTAAACTTTGTCTGTTTCATCCGTCAATAGGCCCCAGTCGCGTATGCTCAACCTGCTGTTGCCGCCGTAAGCTAAATTCCTGCAAAAAACACAAGAATACAAAAATATTTCTTTCAGCGTTTAATTTTCTTCCATTTGTATACAGGCTCCAGTTGCTTATGCTCAACACGCAGCCGTTGCCGTAAGCTACGTTTTATTTTAAGGTCGGCGATTTTTAAATCCTCATTTCAATTTTCAGCTAAACTTTGTCTGTTTAATCCGTCAATAGGCCCCAGTCGCGTATGCTCAACCTGCTGTTGCTGCCGTAAGTTAACAATTTCTATAAAAATACACGACACGAAAAGTATTTCTTTCAGTGTTACATTTTCTTTCCTTTTATACAGGCTCCAGTTGCTTATGCCCAACCCGCAGCCGTTGCTGTACGTTCCGTAATTTTATATGATAAACTACTTATTTCTATGCAATCTTTCCGTACGTTCTGCTTTTGTTTATATTAATTACGTCGTCGGGGCTACTTGATACATATCATCGGTCACATATAGCTTATAGATGATTGATGATATAGGGGATAATATACAGAATAGAACCTACAGAAATGTTGCTTGCATCAGTAATTATGATTTTCAGCTAAACTGTGATGTATTTTTATTTACAGGCTCCAGTAGCTTATGCTCAACCTGCTCTCGCTGCCGTAAGACAAAGTTTATTAGATTTGCATGATCTTTAATACATAGTGAAATGTCATATTATTTTCCACAGGCTCCAGTAGCTTATGCTCAACCAGCAGCAGTTGCCGTAAGTAAAAAATTGCTTAACAGTCAAACAAGAAACTTGAAAGTATTGTAAGGCTAATATTTCCCCATTCTGTTCCATGTAGGCACCAGTTGCATACGCCCAACCTGCCCTTGCCGCAGCAGTAAGACACTCAAAAAACATTCAAAATATTCCTTCATCTGAAAGTATTTTCCTGGTTCATAATAAATAATTTTTTATAGGCACCAGTGGCCTACGCTCAACCCGCAGTTGGCTATGCTCAACCCGCCGTTGCCTACGGAACTAAAACCTTTTCCGCGGCTCCTGTTGTAAGTATACGTATTTTTTCACTCTAAAATAATATAAAGCATTTGAAATGAAATCATTATCAAAAGTGATTGCATTACTAATGTTTTGGCATAAACAAACAGGCCACAGTCGCCAAGGTAGCTGCTGCCCCTGTAAGTACATGACATATGAAATAACCATGTATGTATTTTATGATTGGAAACAATTTATATTAACCTTCTTTCTTCTGAAACAATTTTAAGGCTGCTGTTCAATACAGCGCCCCAGCTGTTTTTGCAGCCCAACCAGCGATCGCAAAGGTATGTTAATTAATGGATGAATTTTAGTACTTGAAGTAACTGTCGAAAGGTTCCAAACTACAGCGCGTCATTTTGTAAAACAGGTTCGAATTTGCTTGGGGTTGCCTTCAGCCCCGTGGTCCCAGCAACTGCATCACTTCATTTCAATGGCTTCGGAACATCCTACACCCTTTTCTAATTCCATAAGTATTTGTACTCTACCTTTATTTTAAAAGTGTAAATTAGATACTAGATTGCTTCGTCTGTCTCAAATGCTGGTTACTTTAACATATAACTAGTATAACCATTTACTGTGATGCTAATTGGAAGGGATCTAAAATTAGGACATCCTAATAGTCTTTAGAAAATAGGAAATTTGTGCCATACTATATTTTTCCACCAGCAATGTTTCACTACTATAAAACTGTCTTTCTCTATAATTATCTGTGTGCCTTTCAGTATTTCTCCTGGGAACAATGAAACAATAAAAGAGATGTGCATTTACTGAAACCTGAAAAATAATAGTTTTGATCAAAACGTCAATTAAATGCAAACAGTTGTAAATCTAGAAAATAGGGTTAGCTGTCTAATCCATACTTTATATCCATATATACATATTTTTTATTTCCTGAAACCAAAACCATACTATTTTTATTTTGATGATGCCACGATGATGCCAGAGTAATGTCATGTTCCATGTCGACAGTTGACACCCATATCGACTTATCCTATCATTTTGCATGGAATACCGACCCACTCCAACAGAATTTAACGTCAATTGTTGTCAGAAGTAAAGCTGTATTTATACTTTTAACAACTTGGAGGTCATCCAAGCAGAGTCAAGCGTGGCTGTATTAAACACCGTAAAACCTCAAATGAACGCCGCCACATGATTTTAGGAAGCAAACTAAATTAGGTAAGCAACATCGTCTACCGAGCCGAGTCGTCGAAGCTGAGACAAAATGAGCTGGGTCTACAAAACAAGACCAATCTCTTGCATTCAGAACAATGTGGGCTCCTACTGCGCGCTGCGTGCCTTTAAGAGAATTTAAGGTATTTATTAGATATATCCAATATCTGGATACCAATCCTCTAACCTATATTAGAAATCATTGTGCCCAAGTATAAATGGCGTGAACCATTTACAACGTAAAACATTGTATGCCCGCTTAATGATAACTTTAGTGCTGCGGGAGGGGGAAATGATTTTTTATTTATTTAGTTAGTTATATATTTAAATATTATTTTTGTTTAAACACACTTCTTTTTTATTTCTGGTTTAACTAATTTGCCACGAATTGATACCCAAATTTGGCTCACAGATAGTTTTCCCGATTCATCGATTCAATTTTTAAAACTACTGTCACCATCCCGTATAGTGTATGCTATGAACTGATTTTAGTATCAATTGGTAGCAATTTAATTAAATTAAAAATATTATTAAACAAGAATTGTATTTAAGCATCAGAAGATATTGTTCTGTTGTTCATCTTTCAGATGGTTCTAATGGTAAATATTTTTTTTATAAAAGGTCAAAGCAATAGAGTAAGAAACAAGGGGGACAGAGGAGATAAATCACCCTCACGATTTTACACTCTAATATTAGAGGATAGCCAAATGTTTTACAGGATAGGGGTGTCTCCCCTTGCACATAGGTGATCCTACACCACTGGTCAATGCTTCAGACTTCTAACATAATTTAATACAATGAAAATTAGTCTACGCCGTAATTCTTTGTTATTGACAGACAACAAATGTATAAAGTTGGAAATATTAAACGAAAGAGACAATATTAATATGTCTACGAATTAGTAGGATTACTTTGGTTTATATTCACATTCAAGAAACAGCATCGTCATTTTTACGCGTACAATTATGTTTATAACCTGTCTAGACAACTCGGTGCATAGTTATGCAGAAAAGCGAAATGCACAAATGTATAAGTTTCGATAATAACGAAGTGTAATGCATCTTCTACAGAGTGCAATTTTTGAAGAGTATATTACCGGGCAACATTTCTCCCTGCCATAATGGACACTCGAGGACAAAGTTACTTCCAAAAAAACCATCGACCCTCTCTCCATCTACGTAAGCTTAATTAAGGTATGTACCTTATAAATTTATGTAAATCATATGATAGAATTGATTTCGTATTGAAACAATGTTTGTGCATTCCAAACCCTGGCTGAAGTAAAAACAACTAATCAGAATTGACATCTTTAAATTCAATACTTCCTTTCCTTGAGACTTTCCTTTTAAGTAAAGTATGGGGTTTGACTGTACTGTAGCTAATAGTATCCTCCGCGTTTGCAAATGACAACATTTTACTTTTTTACTCAAATGAAAACTAGTGAAAACGACATTTTGACACAAGAAACGCTAATTTTTCATTTCATTTCAACAAATCAAATCTAACACTAGATGCAGGTCGGACCGTTGCCGTTGTGTGCGTAAGTAGAGCACCACACCGCCGTAAGAACGGACGATATAATCAAAAGTTCTATATGTAGGATGACAGTCGTATTGGCCCATTTGAAAAAGGATCAAATGAGTACTAATGCCAACCAGAGTAATATCTGCTGACAGTGACTGCTTCTACAAAGTTTGAATTCGAAAAACGTAAGTATTTAGCCTATTTTATATTGCCGAGATTATATATTTTGTACACAGTATTTTGTATGGTGTATTATGTGTTTAAATTATTTACAGATGATGACCTGTGTAGTGTTAGTTCTTCAAAATAGAATGGCCATCGGTAACGGTGTATATGCATATCAAGTTATCCAGCAATTATAGTTTTAAAAACATTAGAAAATTAAGTTGCTGTGGATTTCTTAAATTACAAAGGTACCAAACAAAAAATTGTAATAAAATAAGTAATTGATCAATATAAGATTATCTCAATTGAATTTCCACGGTTCACATATAATATACAATCTTACACAAGTCTTTCTTTTCTTCACATACCTCTGTACATTCTACGAACTTTTAATTTTGTTTCTAGTAATGAAAATAACAGTAGGTCTTCGATCTTCCTTGCTTTCCTATCCACACGAATCAAACCCTTTTCATATTGAAGAACAAGTAGTTTCTGTTGAGAAATTTTAAGGATTAAAAAATACGAGTGCAAGTGCTTTTGCGTGTGCGAGTACAGCATACATGCATGTTTGTACATATGTAATGAAATATTGAATACGTGGGCATGGATACAAAATTGTAGGCACTGAATTTATATACATTGTTTCCAATTTTACGAAGTTTTTACATATTTCCGTGTAGGTAGTAATATAAAAGAATATGTACATCTAAAAACCGTGGAATTGTAATTAGCAAATTTCGAAGTAGTGGTTAGGTTGACTACCGGTTTTTTAGACCATGCACATGCGGTAACTAAAAAAGTCATTCTGACTTACAATAATAGAAACACATCCCGTACTATTCCTCAGAACTGTGAGAAAATGGTAAATGTTTCAATGTCACAGTATTCATAGACCGCGGATCCGGGGGGGACAAGGGGGACATGTCCCCCCCTGAAATTGACAATTTAACATTACAGGATAGGGAGCCTAATACATTGCAGGATAGGATTGTCCCCTCCTTGTCCCCCCCTGATGCGCGGTCTATGAACAGTATTGATAACTACAGGAAGGAGAGCTATTTACTGTTTCATTAGTCATTACAACACAACATCAATTCTGAGCTACTCCATAGCTAATATGTTTATGTATGAAGCCTTGAAAGACCCAAAAATCTAATCTCAGAATCGTGTTCTTCAGAATCAATTTAATTGTGAATTGTCGATATTCGTTGTGAGTGAACCCATTTAATTATTAGAGAGTATTAACGGCATGTATTTAATATGCTGTTAGGGATGACCCAACAAAATGCCAAACAATTAACATAAATATAATCCATAATCCATCGAAGAAATTACCTGCCAAGTTTTAAGCTAATTTGGTCAACTACCGCACTCGGAATCCGGGGGCCATTTGACCTGTTTGCTAAAGGTTAAACGACCTCTTTTTAATGGCTAGGTCAACTTATCCGATAAAGTCATCCGAGCAATCTATACCTTATTTTCATCAAGGAACACGATTTTTAGGTAGATTTTAGATTTTGGGAGGGATATGTCGGAACCTTACATATACATATAAGCTATGGAGTTGCTCTTCTGTAAATTTTATATGGTGATGGTGGTAGGGGAGGGAAAAAGAGTACTTTAGTTAATTTTTAAACCGTGTCGCTATTTTGTTTCATTTACCAGATCAATAACTGATGACGGAGCATGTGTGCGTAGTAGTTATTGCTCATATAGGCAACACTGAACAGTTTTCAATGTGTTTAAGTGTAAAATGACTTTTACACTTGAATAAATTGACAATATCAATATCAATATACGTTCCAATCCCATGCCAATCGAATATGGTCGGCTGTTAAAGAGATAAAAGATGAAATTATGAATTCAATGGTCTACACAAATTCTTCGTAGATATGAAACCATTGATATGCGTCGGACAAATTGCTGATATTGATGACCATTAGCAAATGTTTAGCACCGTTAAGACTTGGTTTAAAATTGTATGAATTTTCCTTTTCCCGGAATTGAAGTGTACAAGAGAATCGGGCAAGAAGTCTTCTGCACCGTGCACTGTGTACCTTCTGCAAAAACTACACTAAAAATAAATGTTTTCATGTCAATAATAACATGGCATATTAGGCGTTTACAACCCTTTTGCATCTTCTTTAACTATTTTTAATGGTTATGACTGGGGACGCAGAATGAACTGAATTTGGTTTTGTTGTAAAGTTGAAAAAATACTAAATTTATAAGTATGAACTGACTGAGTAAAAATGTCCACCGTTCAGAATGTGAAAAATTTGTCCCAGCTCTAATGATAAGCTGTGGTTTTTTTTGTACCATGAAAATGATTACTTGATTCCCCACCTCGGCCCGTTAGAGGTCTTTCTTTTTTCGATTCGATTTTCTTTTATAATCGAACGATTTAAAAAGCTCGTTTGAAAGATTTAAATGTGCATTCAGTTTAGGTAATTATAATTGATATGGATAAAAACAATTCCAACTTCTGCTCAATAAGTTTTCTAGGGGTTATCAATGGTATGACAGGAATAGTAACCAAACTGCAGTATGCATGGATAATGGAATCAAGAATATGGTTCTTAAATGTTTATTTAAACCAAATATATACTGAAAAAACCTTTGACCGGATACTCTTACACAACTACTTACACATGAATTACACGTAAAGGATATCACATATTTCCAAGTAATTGCCTGTCCTTCTGCAATAACTTTAAAAATCACGCCTTAAAATATTTGAATTATTTTTATGCAGTATTTGCTGTCGTCTACGTTTCTCAAAACGCAACACCCAAGAAGAAGTTGGTTAGCAGGAGTGCCATTCTGTATGCAGCGTGTCATCTCCATCCCACATAAAAAATTAATTGAAAACGTGTTTTTTCATACATTCTAAAACCAAGACGATGTGACCCATGTGCATGGGGTAGGTAGAAACAGATTTGATCTGGCTAGAAGATAAAACAGATTAGCTTTGACCAGAATGTATGCCTTTTTTCCTTCGTACGTACGTCTTGTATGACGTAAATACTCCACAGTGGTACATTTTCAAGTCATCGTCGCCGCCTATATACTTTCAAGCCACCGATTTTACGAATACTACACAAAATAAACATTAATTTGGCAAACAGCGTTTTAGGTATTAAAACATATGGCTATAAATAAACCTATTGCATAAACGTATTAATTTTTTATGTAAAGAGAATGCCCAGTTTTTAAAAATGTAAAAATGAAAAGTAAACTGTCAATTAAATCACAACAATTCATCCCCGTATATATCATACTATCAACTATTACTTTCAGTATTTTGTCTCGCAAAAATCAAGCACCTCATTGTCATAATAAGGTAGTCTGCGTTCTTATTTCTACCATTATATTTCTATTATTACTGACTAACGAGCCAATGTTTGTTTACCTTCGACATTTTTAATGTCGAATCACAATAAAGTCAGTAAGGAGTTGTTCTTCCAAATTACTTGCCATCACTGTTGATGGAGGGTGTAAACAAATTACAAATTATCCATAAACATCAAACAAATGAAAAAGTTGGTATTCGGTTGGCTGCATGTTTTTGTGTCAAGTATTTGTTATAGATACTACGCACTTTTCCCTTTGATGGCAGCTTCGTTGAAGCTGTATGACTAACAAAATTTAACTGTCTTTCATTAACATTTTAACACCTACTGTATACCATATCTATGTAATCGCAAAATAGCAAGGTTGTTATGTCGACGGATACCGCATGTCATTATAATGCTTGGCTTTTCAGTAATATCTTTTCGGGTTTGTATATTGATTTATAAGAAGCTGCGATTATAATGAGTATACTAATCAGCTTGAACTATTCAGTTCATCAGAAAAATTAATTACGTAGCCTATGCAAAACTGGAAACTTCCCATGAAAATACAATACCCAGCTAGGTGAATAAAATTGCAGAAAATCCTATTCAAATATGATGAGATTGACAATAATGGAGAACCGCAATTTCATCCTCTGTAGGAATTCAACGATTTAGAACAAACTGCAACTTGTATCTTAAAAACGGCAACTAAACTGCATGTATGATAATAATACTAATATTCCCTTGACTTGCTTATTTACGTGGTTTAACGTTGTTTGTAGCGGTCTTTGAATTTCAAAACTTAAAGTTTGCTCCCAAAGTGACTCTAGGCAGTTAAAGATCGATTCCACAAGCAGTTGGTGCCACTACGTCGAGCTCGGCTTGTTATCAGCCGAGCTAGGCCTGGTCTACCTCGGCTTGTTGTAGGCCAAGCCTGGCTGATAAGCCAAGCCTGGCTGATTAAAA
>JAHZNE010004288.1:0-23951 GCA_027744055.1 Callyntrura sp. NNG-2020
CTAGTGGCCAATATTATGCGAGTTGAACGATGCTCTGCTATCTCAGCTTTCATGTACATGGGTTATATAAGAGCTAATGGTTTTGTGTGCAAGGTTGCAATATAAAAAACATTGGTTGGGGTTACAT
Organism: Callyntrura sp. NNG-2020; assembly: GCA_027744055.1. Classification (NCBI taxonomy): domain Eukaryota; kingdom Metazoa; phylum Arthropoda; class Collembola; order Entomobryomorpha; family Paronellidae; genus Callyntrura; species Callyntrura sp. NNG-2020. The sequence continues at coordinate 128 of JAHZNE010004288.1, forward strand.
AGGCACGGTTGGAGAGGAGGTACACCTTGTCAGCGAGATTGGTTTTAATGGAACACGTGGACGTCGTTTTGCAGATTTTTCCCGTCACGTAAATATATAGGCAATTAAATAAATATAATTAATGGACACATTGCATCTAGCCAAGTTTTATGCATTTCTTGAGACTGTCCGTCTTCTATGTAATTTATAGCGATGTCTGTGAAGTGCAATGCTAGCGGAAGAATCAAGTGGAAAAAAGTGTCTTTTCACTGGTGGTGTTGTCATACTCATACTTCACACTACAAACCACGTTAAGTGAATAAATACGTAAAGAGCAGAACCCGGCAAGGGTTTTCCATTAAAAATATACCCAAGCCATTAATTTTGGCAAGAGGAAACAACTCGTGGAGCTCGATGAAACTCGAAGAAATTGGCATATTTTCGTGAGAAGACGAGCTGTTATTACCGTGTAGTCGTCGTTGCCATCATGTTGTCGCTTGCTTTACGGATGTAATTTCCGCTGTGGTACGAAAAGAGAGAGAGAGAAGAGAAGAGAAGAAATGAAAATACATATAAGTTGTAATGTTGAGAAGATAACTCTTTATGATAAAGCAATAACGGAGGAGGAAAAGTGATCGATGTACCGGTACACATACAAAATTTTGTATCATAAGTTTTTGGTTGTTGCTACACGGCTCCCTGGTTGGGTGGCAGTGACCATTAAAATTCCTGCTCATCCTCAGACATTCTAACATACAGAAACAAACTCGTAGCGCATTACAGACAGCGTGACGGACAAGACGTAAGTATATATATAACATTGAAAGTTGTTAGTAATTATTATGGTAATATATGACATTGATGGATAATGAATAAGTGACCGATCACCAGACTAGTAGTCTCCTAAACCGATTAGATAGCTCACTTATTAATGAAAAAGAAGCTACACATAACCTCTCTAACCCTTCTTATGTGCCAATGGTCGGATTTTTTTTTATCAGACTTGAGTGACACAGCAGTAGTGGTTTTTACAAGGACTTTTTCTCCTATCTAGTAGTGAATGACCTTGTACGTCTGGCGTTTTTTTTGGCAAAAAGAAAATTTTGGTTGACCTCATACACGTGTGTCCGTTTTTTTCAGCTACGGCATTTGTTCACTAAACACCGAGAGTGAGTGGTGGGTGAGTGGCGACATTTATGGGCATTGCTCTTTCCCTGAGTTACATCCTGAACCATTTTATCGTTGGCCGTGTCTGTTTTTTCTCATCAAGGGAAAGTGTACTTACTGATAGAAAATATGCATACACACCTCGCGATAGTTAAAAAAACAACCCGACTGTAGTACAGTATAGGAAATTCTGAGCAGTTTACCCGTATAACAAACAGCCGTTTAGCAGGAAAAAAACAAGCTCGATTATTTTGTACAGAAGATGTGTGTCTACCAGGGGCTGACCCACTTCAGTTTAATTTCATCCTTCGAAGCCTTTTTTGGCAGAGTACAATTAATTTTCATGAATATTAAATGCATTTCTTCTCGACGTCTGTGAACGCAACCCATCTCCAGCAGGTCAGTGTGCAGCTTTGAATTCAACCCCGGGTGGCGTATTCCCTTCCGACAAAGGGATACCATATCGGTCCAAAAATCTGCAACGCTCCGACTTTTTTCTCTCCCTCTCTCCAATGTATGGTTTATAAAGGCTCTCCGGTATTCCAGCTTATAGACACAATATTGTGAATTGTAAGAGGCACTTTCTCTTTTGACTTTTGATGTGTCCTTCCATTTTTCTCCCGTTTACCCTGCACAAACACGCGTGTATAATGAATGAGCCTGACATGATGGCAAAAGCGAGGGAGAACAAGAGCACTCCGTTTAGGCATACATGCTTTATTTGCTGCTACTGCCCTGCTGTTAATTTTTCATTCTGATCGTACAGAACCCGCCGCCATCATCATCACCATCCATCCTCATTCAGTTTTCTACTAGTTACCCAACTGACTAGGAATTTTATTCCTCATTCAGTACACACTACAAACCACACTCATATGGACACCATCACAGTCGTCGTACATCGTTCTAGCTCACTTTAGTACAATCAAGTATGTATACATATATACAGAGTGTGTATGTGCGACTGACTCCTGGAGTGAAGTTTTCATTAAAAGATTATAAGGAACGACCTGTCTTGATTACTTTTTACCCGTTTCTGCTTCTCTATATGGAGAGTCGTACTGTACAAGTGGTATTGGTGGTGGATGGAGCACTGACGCCGTTTTTCTCCTCAGCCTAAATCTACAGCATGCACTACCATACATTCTGGCGTAACATTACAAACATTTCAAGTTTGATGTTGGTGAAAAATTAACAGCTACCCCTGTTCGCTTTCTCTAAACTGCTCCCTTCTTCTTTCTTGATACTTCATTTATTAAATGTTTTACCTCTAAAATGTAGAACAAATGACTGAAGAGTGGTTTCGCGGTGGCTGGGGAGAGCGTAACAGATGCGCACGATGTGGATACTGAGAGGTGCACTTTTATATTAAGTGATGGGTCAATCAATTATGCATTGAAAAGGTAAAAATATCACAAGCACAAAAGATTACAGGGGATCGCATACGTAGTTTGTAGGAGAAAGCCTCCTGTTTTCTGCTCAAGGTAAACAAATACACATATGGGAGGGAGAAAGGACGGACTACATTTTATTTTCGTCATCTTGAGGAAAACACATAATTTGAATGCAGCAGTGGAGGCAGGTTTAAAAATTAAGAGTCATTACTTTAGCAAAACTTTCCGGAGAATGACGTTGATGTGTGGTTATTGTGGGGCTGTACGGCTTAAAATCTGTTTTCCATGATAGCCGTAGGCTCTCTTCATTAAATTGCTGGGCTTCATCTTTCTTCTTACACTACCCCTACCTACTACTGTAGAGACTCACTCATCGTTAATTAAAAACGAGGCAGCGCAAAAGAAGAAACTGAGAGAAAGAGAAACCGCCGGACCGAGTTCCATCATTAGCCAACTTTGCCCTCCCGTTCCCCTTTCTCTATCTTCTTATTCTTGTAATATTTTATTATTGTTATCATCATCATTAGACGAGTTGGGAGACATAAGACAGATCTGGAAGGTCTTCCCACACAAACTCTTCCAGAAATACTGTGAGAGAAATCCTGACTCTGTTGCGTTTGAGGTTTTGTTCCTCCAAACAAAGTAGTAATGACAAGCACGGCTTTGGAATGACAGGGAAAGTGACACAAGACAGGAGGAGGGGGAGGGGCAAAAATGAAATGTGATAGAAGAATGTTTTGGGTATCTATCACGGGAAGAAAATACTAGTAACATTACATCCCTTTCAGCTAATAGATGACGTAATCGTGCTGTGCAGGAAAAACATCTTTATGTAGTGAAGGATCATCATGTCTGGGGTTTTTTTGAACGCAAGTCATGTACCGATAACTCCCTCCCGCTCTTTGTTGATAGTCAAAGTTTAAAAAAAAACTTCCCTTTGAGGTTTTAAGTGAATGGAGGTTCTACCTGGATGCAGTTGCCATTATGCAGGGGTATACATTGTTTAAACACGTATATACCTTATACACTATGCAAAACTGGAATTCAGCTGTCTAGTCCAATGATATACCGTATAATGTTGGAGGAAGGGCATATTTTATGCTTGGATGATATAACCATATGTAGTTTTAGCGTCTTCGTTTTTTATTATTATTATTTGCTCCCGGCTTACGTAACCATAAGCTGAAATGGTTCTCAAGGGCCTTGCTGAAACCATTACGTACCTTTTGTTATGTGCCCATTCTCTTTCTCTTTATAAAACGAAGAGAAAGAGCGGAAATCTCAGTTGCTGCTGCAGGGAACTCTCCAGTGAGCCTTACCACCACCTCTACTACTATTTTACCTTTCTCTTCCACTCCACCTCGCAGCTTTCTCTCATTTCTGGTGTTCCTTTTGTATCTTTATTCACCCCGATACCTGTCAAGCCATAGAGAGGTTCGCATTTTTAGAATGATCCTTTGTCACACTGCACTGTTATTCTTCTTTTACGTAAGGAAGCAGAATGGAGGATTGGAGTACATGTCGCCCTCCGTATTGAAAGAGTGTAAACGCTAAAGAGAGAGAGGGGGGGATTGGTGGGAGGTATGCTGAAAACGTAATATGGCGATGTGTTAAATGGGATGTGAGGTGAATTACTTTTTTTCGTTGTTGGAGAGGAAAAGAATGGGGAACTGAACCACTTGACTTACTTCCTATATTCTCATGCATGTATGCCTGTTTGTGTGTGTAGAAGGATACCCCCTGCTGCTGAGCTGCATGCTCTACAGCAGATAGTTGGTTTAGAAAGTCTAAAGTGCAAAACGACAAGTAGTCCCGGTTCCATTATTATGCTCTACTTACTCTTTCCCCTTTTCTCTTTCTTCTCACTTCTTGCCTTGCCCACTCCTATACATTCATATAGTATAAAGGAGTTAGTATAGATATATGCATATTTCCTTCCTAGTGTGTACTATTGGCAAGCTGAAATCACTGCTTTACTCTTGAGTCTTGACTAAATGAGCGAGGTAGCATGTGTGCTGTCAGAAAATTATCAGATTCGAGTGTGTGTTTTTTTTTTCAAGGAAATTTTCGTCTCCAATGACTTGACGATACAAGGCTAGTAAGACTTTGAAATAAGAACTTTGTCCAACTAATAATTATAGTATAAACGAAGGCTAGATTGATTGGCACATTGCTAATAGTGTTGTAGCCCTGTTACCACAAAACTTTCGTCCTTCTTAAAGAAAGCAAAACTCTTTGCAGCCTATAAAATACCCCCGCGCTAGCGAACAAAAGCTGTTCTCCTGGAAAAGAACAGCCTCAGTGAACGAGAGAGAATGGGAAGCTACAAGACCGATGTTGGAGCTTTCTGTCAAATTAAAAACCGCGTGTGTTCTCTGGTTTATCATGTGCCATTAGGTATCGCACACAGTACAGATACCACTTACGTATTTACCATTGACCGTATTTTAGGAAATTCCTCAGGGTTTTTCCTCTCACTGTTGGTGCCATGCTATTTTTCCAGACCCGCTTATTACATCACTGTTACATAACCAAACTAATTAGCAGTTAATTATTTTGCGTATATCTTTGTGGCGTTCGTTTGCTGCGTTTGTTGTCCTATTTGAATGTCTATTTACTTTGAAATCCATCCAGTAGTTCTGCAGAACCACCAACCTTCAAACCGTATCATCATGACAGGCTTACCCATCGCTGTTATGAAAACAACGTATCTTTCTTCCTTCCGTTGCTACAACTGTAGTTCTTTTGATCATGTCATTAGTTTTCCTCATTTATTTACCAGCTTTTCCTTCCTTCATCATTCATGTAGTAATATCCGCTTAAGATCTACACAGCATATACCCATCTTGCAGGAAAAGACAACCCAAGAAAAGATACGACTTGGGCATTTGACGAAAGTACACACCAGGGTAGTAATAAAGACGCTATTTCAATTATTAACCAGCGTGACTAGCTAATGTGGGCTGCTGCAGGCTTAATTCAGAGAGAAGAGTACTGCTACTTCTCCTTAGCGTTATGATGATGTGGTGGTTTCTGTACACCTGTCATTTTTCCCACACACACACACATCTATACATGCATCCGTGTTTTTGCTTCCTTGGTACTCCTACATATGCCCACAGCACTAACGACTGATTCGGTATCCATGACTGACGTCGTCGTCGCTTCGATGATCACGAAGACGCTACGGTGATGCTTTTGGTAGCAACCATAAGCATCCTCTTGATCTTAATATATTATTAGTACACTAGTTACTTACCTACCATTTTTTATTCCTGGCCATGTCCTCAGCTTAAGGAACAATACGCTTTTAGAGTCATCTCTCTACTAAAACTTTTTTGGGTGACGTTGATGATCCTTTATGTATCACATCTGCGCTGTTTTACGCCAGCCATTCATCTCTCTCGTCTTATCACTCAATCAATACTATTTATACGTGCATTCATTCGAAGGTCCAAAACTCCAAACGTATTTTTAGCTCTTTCGTATCCTTATAAGGGCTCTGGTATTTTAGGGGAGGAAATGTATGTTTTTCGTTAGGTGTGAGTATGTGTGTGTTTTTGTGTCGTGCCCGTGTCAAGTTATGGTGTGGCGTGATCTTGATAAGAAACAACTCAACGTCGGCGTCTTCATCTAATGATTCTATCGTGGCAGTCTATTTTTCTTTCCCTCTTTCTTAACTATGCGTGTAGGAACATATTTCTCGCAATACTCTCTGAATAAAATGTGGTGAGGAAGAATTATAATAAGATCAACATCGGGAGAAGTAGTTGGAAAGTTTCAGAGAAAGTCCCACACTTCTTTTCTCTTTTTGTGGAAACAGGAGACCCGCCTCTGCGCTTTCCATTGAGATTGAGAGTATGTTTGCTGTTGTTGTTATTGAAGAAATTCACGGAATAATCACGCTTCAAAATAATGGCATTGAGTTGTTGTACAAAAGCGGGAGAAAGAAAAGAAATGGTTTAGAATCAAAGCCATCACCACCAACCACCACCGCTCACATAGTCGTCAACCAACATGTTTTGTGCTATTAATCAGGAGACATTCACGTCTGTTGGGAGGTTGGCATTATTTTACAGAAGTCTGGTGACGACGACGACGACAATGATGATAATGATGATGGCAAGATTTTCGGAAGAAACTACTCCATTTTCGCTTTATTACCGTTTAAATCTGGCTGTCTGTCTTTTTTCTCCCTCCACACACATGCTGTTGCAAAAGCGGTTATTATTATTATTTACTATGTTTGCCGATTTTCCCGCGACGTCGCCTGTACAAGTTTATTTTACTTATAAGCATCTTGTGAAAAGACTTAATCTTTATCGTCTTCTCTTTTGATCTCTTCCGTTTTTGGTATACACACACGCTCCTACAAAGCCCAGCAGTGACAAGGGGGAGTGCATCCTAAAAAGAAACTAATTTCAATGCCATTATTTTCTAATAGACCACACATGTTTTCTTCTTGATCACTATAATCAGACGCAAATGAAAATGCAATAGAATGGGCATTACAATTATTGCATGGCAAGCCTATGTATACAATACAAGTCAGATTTACTTCAACCTTTAACTTTTTACTTTAACCAAATCACATTCATTTACTAGGTAATCATCACAGCATTCATACCTATGCAATCAACAATAGAGTCAAGATTTCGCGGTATTTTAGATATCGTCATGAATGTAGATGGCGAAATGTATGAATGTTTTCGCGTTTGAGCACGTACGTACACCCAAGAAAATGAAATTTTCTATTGACAGAGTTTTCTCTTACAAACCCGCCTATGCTTAAATATCGGCTGGATTAGTTAACGAAGTGTAAACGAATTCTAGCATTGTTACAGTTACAATGACACCGCCTCTGCCACCCACTACCATCAAAATAATGGTAGATTACAACAATAAGGAGGGGGAAAATGGAAATACGTTTTCGTTCCTTGAATGCCTTTATATGTACCTACAAAGTGCTTTCGCCAGTATTGTCTGCCTGCTTGTTTGTTTTTTTCTTTATCTTGCTATCCCCCGCTACCTACGTAAAACGCCATTCTCACTCTGCAACTCCTGCTGAAAAGCTGTCACAGTTCTATCCATTCTTCTTGTTTTGAACTCTAAGAGAAAGAGAGATGATTAAAAGATTTTTCTTTTATCCTTTCACCATATCTTGGTCTAGCTTTCTGCTTTTTTCTGGGATGGTTTTACCCGGAATAAGTCGGAAAAATGTACAACAATGATAAAGTAAAGGCCAAAATGGAAAAGAAGAATTATTACGTACCTTTATATGTGTGTATATATGTGTGTGTACACAAACAAACTACAAACCAGCATAAACTAGTCATCGTGGAGAACTTTCCAGTGCTGCAGTTCTCTTTGTAAAGTTGCTTTTTTTCTCATGAAACTTTCAACAAATTGAAAGAATAACCTTCACCGAAACATCCTCTCCCCGACAGCTGAATGTCTGCAGTGGAAAATAATACAAGAATAACAATAGAAATGTAGTGAGCAGAATCTCTCACACAGACACACAAACGTAGACTATTACATGTGTACATTGTTTGACGGAAATGAAATCGTTTGGTTGTGTACACTATTTACTTCAAAAAACGGTTGAGAGAGAGAGATGGAGTAATGCGCGTTGAAAGACATTTTTATTATTATTATTATTATTATCATTATGACTATTTTGACATGACAAGGTACTACTACTACTATAGCAGCACTGCTGCTGCTGCACGTAGTAGTTTGTCGTAATGGGGGTGGGAGGTGTGTAATTGTCTTTGCTACCCTGCTTTCCTCTCCGTAGATCAGACACAATCATAAGCCAATCTGCTTCTGCCGCGATGCCGCTGCTCGTTCAAGTCTCCTTCCAAGTAGCATCGTGTGCAAGTAATTTTTCCGAGGGAAAAACTGGACGGATTTTCTCTTTACATGAAACCAAGGTCTTTTGATTTTTGCTGTTTTTTGCCATGCCTTTTAGGCTATTTCCTCTGCAACAAAAATGGCACGGCATGGAAGGATGATGTGAATCGTCATCACCGTCGTATCTCTTTGTTCCTTTACGTAGCACGGCATCTTTTTTGGTGAACTGAAAAAAGAAATAAGGCACGCCCAACATTAGAATATCTACTAATAACTATTCCGACTATCGGTTCTGTCGTTTTTCTCTCTCCTGATATTTGTGGTACATGAGGAGGGTAGACAGATAACGTATTATAACAGTCGTATTAGAAAGTATGTTATAACCTGTACGTACCTTTCTCTATGGCCAGACGATGTGAGTCTGTAAACTTACAAAATTTTGTTTTTAAGGCACTCGTCCTACATACTCCAAAAGTAAATTTAGTTTGATGTACATTTATTTTTTTAGCCTTGTATTTATAAGGTACTCTCCGATTTTTTGTGCTGCAGCTGTCTTTAGTTGAAACCACAAATGCACGAAAATGGCTGCACTGCTTTCTCTCATCAAATTATTATCGTTTCTAGGTCGTTATACTTTATGAGAGACACAAGTCAAGTGTAAGCAGTACAAAAAAGGCAATCATCGTTTTATGCTTTACAAATGTAATGTGAAAGTAATAAAAGCGGGGAAAGTAAAAATCCCCTAACTTTCCTCCTTCTGTAGGAGCTTCGTCTTGCCAAACTGTTTTGATTTCGAAGGGGAAAGTAGGGAAACTTGAGAGTAGACATTCCCATCAATCCCGACCAAAGTATTAAATTACAAGGTATACTACACATGCACCTAATACTAAATATTTAATATTTGAGGCTCCTTAAGTAAAATGATCTCACCATTTTTCAAGCTTGTTTATTCACCCTCTCAAATTGAAAATTCATTTTGACGACACGGTTTCGTTTTCTCTATCTCTCACTCTTTTCTCTCAATGTTTATTGCTTATAGTAAAACATCAGACAAGTATAATGCTCTAGTGGGCCGGTGGAGCAGCAAAACAACAAATTTATTTATCTCTTTTGCTCTCCAGTGATTTTTCTTTCTTTTTTATTAAGCAAAGTATTTACACAGTAGCATTTCTTCCTTTGTGGCAGTTTTCATGCATGATACCTTTTTATTTCAAGACGCTTCTCTATCTTCCTCCCTCCCTCTGTCTTTCGAATTATTTATTTGAATGTTTGTCCTTTTAGGAGAGAATCTGCTCTCGGCTTGCCGTAGCACATCCATATGGAAGGCAGACCTATTTTTTTGTTTCTAACCTTCCAAGGGCATTTAGAAAGTACTTGAGTTTGGTTTTGTTTTTGTTTTAGTATTCCTCTGCTTCTACCATGCCACTCTGTTTCCCCTGATTTCAGTTGTGTACTAGCCGTAATGGTAGTAAAGTAATAATAAAATGCTAGTAGCAATTTTTCTCAATGTGTCACTAAAATGGGTTTGGCATACCCATTTATCCATCCATTTATTCACCTGCTTTTCTCGAATCTTCTAGGCTCAAGTATTTTCTAAATGAAATAACAAAATAGCAATGCAGTGTGTGTTTCATAGGGACAGAAAATGCAACGGAGACATTGTGTTGGCAAGCAAGAGGAGAGAGAGAGAGAGAAAGAGAGAAGTGAAGTAGTAAAACGAAAGAGAAGGGAAAACACCCTTTTAAAGGTAATTTATGGTCGGTGTTGTTGCTGCAGTGGTAGCAGTGGTGGTAGTATCCGTAGTGGAAGAGATGATAATCGTGCTGTTGGTATGAGACTTTGTGGTAGTGTGCACACACGGACATACATAGTACCCAGTACCCACACAACAGGAAGAAAACTCATTCCGTCGAAAACGAGCAAAACTATTTTCTCATTTATTTTTGGCTAGGTGAAACGGCCATATTGGTGGTGGCGGTGGTAGTAGTAGTGAAGGTCTTAATATGGTGAATTCTCATGCAGTCCTTTCTCTCGATTTCAGTCATTTGGCTGATACGAGATGAGATAATGTTATGTAGGTAATAGAGAAGCAACCAGACACAGCAGGTATGTAACCTGGGCTATTTGAGGTTGTAAAGGACGCTCCATTAAAAAAGGACGATTATGGCGAAGGCAATAGAAATGTGTGTGTGTGTAGTATAATGCTAAAACCAAACATGTGCGTGGGAAAGTTAGGAGAGAAACCCCGCAGAATATTCTATATTGTTAGGCAAATTTTGACTCATTTTCCGCCTTTGTTTGTTATTTTCGCAGGGAGGTATTTTAGTAAATTTTCCCTGCTGTTGTCGTTGAAAGGGAAAACGACAAGGTAAACAATTTGGCATTTATCCAAGTTGAAGTTGGCGTTATTATTTTCTATTTTTGTAAGTGTCTTGCCGAATTTACCAACTCATTGTTGTTTTATTCCGGGGGGAATTCTGCAGTAAAAATTACATACAGCGCTTTTGTGTATTAATTTTCAACTGTGTCCGTGTACACCAAAGAGAGTAAAAAGAGGAAACTTTTTCATTTCATTTTTGAGTTACGTGGGCACACGTAACATTTGCACACCTTTTGATGCGTTAGGCAACTAGAGTAACTTTAAAACATTTCTAAAACCTGCTTTGGAAACCATATGAGACGGTTATAAAAATTGCTACAAAACTATAACGAGAGAACGGCTGTACTTTGTTCTTGGTAGTTATGAATTATTGTATTGTAGGAAGTTTCTTTTTTTGTTTGAACTTGTAGATGTTTAAACGCTTGTTACGTTGATGGTGCGCACTCTAATTGTAATATACGTCGTGTGCAACATAACCACAAGGCAAAAGGGTTTTCTGCAACTATTAATTATTTCTTTTGTGCTATATATAGGACAAACATGTACTGAAGCGAATTGTCGTACATTTAAAAAAAAATAAGCCGTTCAGTTCACAAGAATGCAGCAATGAAAAGAAAGTACATGCTTTTCCAACTAACGTTGTTTTTTATAATATTTTTTACCTTTCATCGATGCCATATGTGTGTACTGTATATGCCAAGCTTTGTATTATAAACAACTTATATGTAGTCGTAAGAGGTTGAAACTTGTGTAATTTTCCGAACAATGCACATTAGTGTCCGTTTCCTTACACGTTACACCGTCCTTTAATATTTTTCCTCCCTTGTAGTCTCATCTTGTTTCTTGGTAAGGTTTTTGCGAGAACATCGCCGATGCTTTCCTAAAGGGAAAATGCAATTTAATTTTTTATCAATTTACGAAAACCAATTTAAAAGCGAGACAAAATATAAAGGGGCAGAAGAATCTAATAAGAAGAAGCAAGCACTGGAGCACAAGATAGCTCTTTTTTGTTGTTATTTTTCATGTTTTTTATGGAATCGAATCTACACACTATATTGGCGTGAAATACAATATGAAATCATAATCAGCTTGTTTGTACCAATTTATCATCAGTTCTCCCTTTCCCGTAAGAATGTTTAGCATAATATAAACTGTGAGCCATTTTGTTACTTTCATTGCCATCGCCATTTTCAACACTAACCTTTCCGTTGGAATGAAAAATTGCAATCCTACGAGACTACTTGTTCACACTATCTAGTTGGTTTCGTGTTTCGTCGATGCTCATGAAAAAGTTGGAATCCATTTTATTGCTCAATGTCGTTTCCTTGTTATCACGAAATCACATTTCCTCACTTTTCTTCTACGCATTATCGTTCCTCCTTTCCCGCTCGTAACATTTTGCAATATGCTCATATCTGACCGAGACAGTGCATATGTAAATGCAAAAATGCTTATACATCGATGGGAAGTCATCTACTTTTGTTCCTACCCTCTCTTGATGAACTGTAAATAACAATTTGGTATAGGTATATGCAGTCAATGGCATAAACTATGTGATCAACTCATTTCCAACTCAAAGCACATCAACTGCCATAGACGCAGATATAGTTTTCGTGATAAAAGATTTACAGTGTTAAGCAGACGAGAAGAAAGTGGGGAAAAGAAAGAGAGAGAGAGAGAGAGAATGAACAAAAAAAGTATTTTCGTGACAGTCAGTCGGCAACGACAATGATGGTTGTCTCGTCGTTGTCGTCGTGTTTTCTCCGTCGAATCCTTTGAATCTTTTTTCATGCATAACCATAGTAATGATGATGAATAAACGTACGTTATTCCCGCTGTACTCGTTAAAAATTTGGTGAGAATGAAAATCAAACTTTGTTCCTCGTTCCCCGTCTGTCAACATCAGTGAAAGCAATTTAGAATGTCAAGTCATTTTCTGTTTTATCACTGCTTTTTTTGCTGGCACGTCGCTGCCGCATTTTCTCTTTTTGAATGAGACGCTAAGATGAGGGAGTAAACTACTGTTGTCACTCTTTACATTTTTCAATGACTGTCATTTCGCCAGCAGAGTTTCTTTGCATCCAACACACCGTAATTATCAACTCTGTTGTCTGTGTTTTTTTTACATTTTATCTTCAAGAAAGTTCATAAAAACAAATGCGCTTGTTCGCCCGACTTCAATGGCCTATTCATCTCCCTACGACCAAGTAACACTAACAGTAAATGAAAATGCAAGGTTTCATTTTGCGACACGTGAGCGCAAGAAACAAAATTTGCTTTCCAGACTGCCTGGTCAGAGATGAAATGTTGGGTGGCGTAACTGATATATGCTTCCTCTGTTAATGTTATTGTTTCGCTAGGAATATCTCCTTTCAGCGTGCCTTAAACTCTCTAATTTATGTGTATTATCAGAGGTGCTATATGAAAAAGTATTACAGTTTTACAGTTATGCCATAATGCTTTTTCATTCGACCCCATCTATTTCTACCGCTTCAAAAAATTCGGATGCACTTTATTTGTTTATTCCCGACTCCCGACGTATTTCCTGCATTATTCATTTACGAAATTCAGAAACAAATGGAAAATACTTTTCAAGTTTTTGTCGCAACTTTAAAAAGTCTCAACACAGACATTTTTGTTTTCTATTCATTTTTCATCCATGCGTCTTTCCCCATCAGACTTTTCAAGTCTGATGCTCTTTTATTTTTTATATTAGTGTTTGTCTACTTATCTTTCACATTTCTATTTCCCTTCCTTTTACTCTTAGACGCTGTCTTTCTAAAGTCAGCAAAAAATAATTTCTTTTTTTTGTCTATTTTTGTATTCGAGAATTTTCGTCTGCTTTTGTCTTCTGCAGATCTGTACCCCTCCGCGTTTGTCTATTTCTCTCTCTCTTCTTCTTCTTCTTCTTCTTCTTCTTCTTCTTCTTCTTCTTATTTGTTTCTTTGCACACATAAGTTTTGTTGTCTCTTGTTAAATTGTTGTGCATGGTCTTGACATTTTCTCATCGAGTCTGGTGATGATACTACGATCACTGCTGTTTGTGACGTAAGGGAAACAGCAACTGTGTATTATCATCATATATGTTGTCCCTGCCCACCACCACCACAACACACAACCATCCCTTGCGCATTATGATAATTTTTACCTTGTACTTGTATTTTCTACATTTTCTTCGTCCCTCAAAAAATATCTTTGCATACTTTGGTTGCGCACAAATGAACAGCAAGATGACGATAACGACGATGATAGCAATGATGATGAAAATGATAGCAGCAACACGACAACATTGTTCTCATTCCATGATGACACTATGTTGGTAGTAGGTATCTAATATCTAGCAACATGATATTCTCAAAACGAATGCATAATCGTCAAACTACATAAACGTCGTATTTCCATGCAAATGTGCACTCTGTAAAAACTAATACGATACATGCATGTCACCATGTGTGTGTAATATGAACGGCGACAGGCACCAAGTAAAAAAAATAAGCATCTGTCGCCAACATTTTTTCGCCATCGCCCTGCATTCGATTTTCACGAAGGAAAGTTACCTCGTGTGGAAAAATTATGTAAAAAAAACATTGGCACTTTTTTGGTTTTTTCAGTTGTTGAAGGAAAAACAACAGAGAAACCGCTAGGATAACAACTGGCCCTTCTTTATAAATTGTGGTAGTATACAAAGTTTTTTTACGAGTGATGCAGGTCTGGCATCGAATGCAAGTTAAAGCTGGTGCAACTGACACATGAAACATTAAAATTCAACAAAGAGCCGTTTCTTTAAGGGCATAATATACAAAGATCTCTTTAAAAGTTATACTCTTAATGGTGATATACACCCCCGTGCATAATATTATATTAGATTTTTAAAATAGGCAGTGAGTTGGCGTAATGGACTTTGGCTTGCATGTTGTTCATTGTCATCATCATCGTCATGCGAGATAAGCATCCACTTTTGCAAGTTTCATAAGAAACCGCTACATTATGACAACTTCACTTTAGGCTTAAGAAGAGGAAGACCATTTTCCCCCAAGGGAGACAAAGTAGAAGACGAAGGTAATAAATATGCGACTTAAATCTTTGAAAAATGTGTACTACGTGTTGCTATGAAAGAAAGTACTGAGAGAGAGAGAGAGTATGAAAGAGATCCAATTTGTACTTGTAAATACTAGACCCCAGCAAAAAGTTGAAGTTCAAAATGGTCTGAAAAAGTATTAAATTTATCCACTTCATTTTTTTTATTTTTTCCTTAAAAATTTGATATAAATCTCATTACTTTTTGTACTTGAGTGTAGTTGATTTTGACCGTGAGAAAAGTTTACTATCGCACACATAAAATGGCAAGCGAACATTATACACCTTTAGAATGGCTTTGCTGTTGGTGGTAAGGGCTAGAATGGTGATGATCAAGGGCAAACGGAGACTTTATGTACTATTTATTTTTGCTGACTATTATACTTGCAAGAGAAAAAGTAAGTTACTCTCCTTGTGTAAATGTATACAAGTATAGTTAAAAATGCTACGAAAAGTTTTGCAAAGGCTGTCAAAAGGGAAAAGCACGACATTGTAAAGAAGGATTTAACGATTAAAGTACATAAATTGGTATTGGAAAGCGTATTACAGAATGGGCTACCCGAGTTGCCATAAGAATTCAATATTATTTTGACAAGAAAAAGCAACGCAGCCATCAGCGCTGAAAAGGAGAGAAAAGGGAGAAAATTTGGCAGGCGTATGCATGACTGCGTGCATGTTTCAAGTACGTTGTTTGGTCATCATCATTTTCCCATGCGGTGGCCTTGTTATTTTTCCAGGGCTCTTGGTGAAGTACCATACAACAAATTTCTGAAGGGACTACTAACCCCTCGGCGTGTCTGTTTCCGCTGTGGTTGTTTCCAGTCGCTCTAGATATACGGAGAAAGACGAAAGGGCTTTGAAAAGCTGGGAAAATTCCAGTTCAACTGGAAGCACTCCTCTCGCTCCTTCTTCTCCCTTTCCTCTAGGCAATAAATGCAAAGAAAAACGCTCCATGAAAAATGCAATATAAAATGAAAAGTCTTTTTCCAAGCAAACAAGTGGGGTAGATATTATACATCGCTTTGTGAAATGGAGCGTGTGCGTGTGTGCGAGTGAGCAGGCACCTAATACAGCAAAATGAAAAATATAGTAAAAACGAGTTTTTCCATCTTTGAGAAAAAGGCAATAATTGAAAATTGAACAGTTATATTCATTATATTTTAAAAATCACTTTATAGCGTGTAGAACATTAAGTAAACTTATGTATGTCGTTGGTGGAGGTTAACGATGTTGCTGCACATAAAAACAGCTACAGTAATAGCTATTTACGCGTCATTTTTTTCCTATCTAAATTGGAATATTTACCGTTTTCCCTTACAAATGTATTTAATATTCAGGCAAGGAAACGAATCTACTTTACGCTTTCCTTGTTAATGGGTTTTCCAAACTACGGTAAACTTTTTACTACGATTTTGTTGCCATTTCTTAAACAACGATACACATGACATTGGTGATTGGGCGAATTTTAAAAATACAAGGTCGTTGTCACAAGTTTGAAAGAGTGCACGATACAAGTTTAAGAAAGCTGCCCCTGCTCCCCTTTTAAAACTCCCACACACACATACACATTTACACGTTGTACCTACAGAAGTAGTATGAAGGCTTGGAAAGTAGAGAAAGAAAAATTTGCAATAAAAAGCAAGGTTAACAACATACGTTTACGGTTCTAGCTTTTTTAAGATTTACATAAAGGTGTAGTATATGTGTATAATGTACATATTTTTGCAACTGACTCCATCTCTTTTGGGAGAAAGGAGCTTTCCCCTCTTCGTCGGGTTTGATGTTAGCTTATTTACTGACTTTGGAGAGTCATTATCTTGCTTGCATACGGATACGTGCACATAGTACACACAGTCCCACTTGGGGAGACGATGATGAGCCCTGCAAAGGAAAAAGGGGCAGAATGGAAATCCAAATATAATGACTGTAATATACCTTACCACTTATGCCCTGCGTTTATGCATGCCTACAAGTCTAGGTGTTTTCCTTGTACTATTTTCGAAATAGTTATATTTCCTGGAATACAAAGAAATTACAGGAGAAGAATAAGGCAACGGTGGTGTATAAAATGCGTGTATAGTGGTAAGTCAGCCTGGCTCGTTCCTTGTCTCCTGAAAAGTTCTTTTTTTTCTGTGGGGAATACACAAATGAGAAAAGTAAAGCCGAACCCTTTTTTGTTCTCTCCCCCTGCCATATAATATTTACTATTGCTATTATTAAACGTGTATACGGAGATAAGTAGTCTAGGTAGGCGGTAGTGGTAGGGTTGCTTGACACGTAGTATTTTTTCACGGATGGATGATGATGATAGTTTATTTTGCATGCATGTTTAGTAGTAATGGGAAAGTGGGAACTCCCAAATGAGTCGTATCGCACAGTCGTCATCTTGTGAAAAGGAAATTGCTAGAAAAAGGCGAAAGTCGCGCACTGGTAGCAACAGCAGTAGAGCGCCTTTGTAAGTGAAACTATTTGCACCTGCACAGAGTTAGGTAGAAAGTAAGTAAATTGTATGTTTGTGTGGGTATCACTCCCGTAAATTCGTCTCTGGCTGGAAGGGTGTAGAAAAACTCATTCAAGGAGAAAGAAATGATAAAAAAGGAAAGAGGAAATATTTATTAGAGGATGTATATGTGTATACCGCAGTTGTAGTTTGGTGTAGGATGTGAGCATATTATAGTGTATGCACTGTTGACAATGAACATTGTTTCACTTTGTGAAAGGATTCTTCCAATGATATGTAATCATGCTTAAGCAAGTTTTTTAAAAGAAGGCGCATGTTCAAAGAAATATTTTATAGGCATTTGCCACAATTATTTGTGTGTTTCTAGGAATTGGTATACTGAATGTCGGCGAGGTCGACTGACTGACTGAGTATAATACAGTTTTTAAAGATATATTTCATTTGTGTTTGTAATTTTTTGTAAAAGTGGAGAAAATTACCGGGTGGGAGTAAATAAACAAATTAAGAAAATAAAGAAAGCGCCTCGTCCCTACAAAACGATCGTAAAATATTTACTTATATATACACATACACTTAAAAATGGCTTTAGCTGGTATACTTGTTCACTGGCTGGCGTAATTTCACTTTTCTTGCGAAACTGGAAAAAGCCAGGCAATTAAGTGAAAGCCCGGATGGAACGAACTTGCTGTCTAGTAATCCAAGTGCATTAAATCTATGTATTCTGGTGAAAAGTAGCTTCGTGAAGCTATGATAATATACAGAGGTAAATAAAATATGCTGATTTTCCCCTCATCGACATCGTAATTGTGTACCGAAGACATAAAGAGCCGTGCGAGGTAAGTACACTAAAATGAGGCGACGACGTGGATGACAGTCGCACTAGCCAGGGAAAATTAAAAATTGGGGTTGGGCGAGTGTGCTGCCGGTTGTTGCAGTAACAGCAGTTTTAATGTACCTAGAAACGGAACGTGTTTTCATTTCAGGCGCCATGTTCCATTTCCACTACAAAGGAACGGGTAATGATAATAATACGATGTTTGTCCATTTCCACTTGTGTTTGTGAGTGGGGTAGAGTACACAGTACACACACCCACCACTCCATTGCCATATATACTGCTTATGTTCTCTTTTTCTCTATTCGTATTGAAAATACCAGCCTCACCGTAAAACACGCTTCATATTTACAGTCCCTCATGAAAATAATACGCCGTAGAGGAGAATAACTACTTTTACTCTACGAAAAGAACTTCAAAAACACATTTCGTACTTGATAAGACATATGGGAAGTTAAATTGACAAAAATTTAAACAGCGCCATTCATAATGGAGAGAGTATGCCGAGTTGTGTACGTGAACTGATGTCGGGGTATGTCATATTCTGCAATAATGCCGACAACAAGAAATAATCTTCCTCTCTTTAGATATCCTTCACTTACACAACCACACGTAATCATCGGCATTAACTACAACATAATGTTCGAGTATAGCTGTTGTGCTTGCATGCTCCATGCTTAAACTCGAGAATCGTATATGACTTTCATTTTCCATAACGCGTGGCGTGACAAGATACTCATTTTTCCCGTTTGTTTCCTATTCCTTGTATTCATCCCGTTCTTTCCCAACGGAGGTACGAGATTAAAAGATTAGAATGAGAAACGAGATAAAGTAATGTGTATGTTGACGACTGACAATAAGTAGGTGGATGGGTAATAGTAAAGGCAATAATAAATAGGAATGTGAAAAATCATAATAATAACAATAATAAAAGCAGGTTGTTTATTTATGTCTTCTTTTTCTCTCTACAGTCCTCCACTTCCGCTTGTCTAGTCCTCCAACATGTGAACAGTACCTCGCGCTCTGCTGCCAATCACAGACGTTCCTATCGCGCTGAAATTACGCAGAATGGTAAGTAAAGTAGAGAAAACCTCAAAACCGGAATCAGCATGTATCCGTCATGCTACAGCTTAAAATATACTTTCGTCATTTCGTCATACAAATTGGCATTAACCACGTTATCGGGAATTTTAATCAGAGGCTTTAAGCACCTAACCTCAATCAGCATTTTATCATCCACAAACCATGAGCAGCTTAGTAGAATTACATATGCCATATTTCCCGCGATATATTTTCCTTTTTCAAATCAAGTTTTCAACAGCATTCGTTCCGCCTATCTGAAACTGTATAATCGTCTTAATTTCCTATAGTATTATTAATATTATTATCGTTACTCCTCGTTTCTCAAAAAGCCCGTTTTGTAACCACTGCTGCTGCGTTGTTACATTGGAAAAATTTTTAGTCCTTGAGCTTCCATGTTTTCTGATGGTCACATTTCACTTCTCTTTGAGTACATTTCTTCTCCGCTGTAAAACGAAAATATATAATATTCTGTTCATGGGAAGAGAGAATTATTGCATGTTTATTATTCATCATCCATAAGGAACTTCATACAAGGGTAGAACGGAAATTACAGAGAGAAAAATATCCTTGAAAACGTGACATAAGTTCTCTAATGCTAACTTATTACATTGTATAATCCCGCGTAATAAATGATTTTCTGAGGGGCGGGTGTTTTGGAAAGATAAAAAATGCTTCACCCAGATAGATGTATACTATGTGTGATCTTTATTTTTCTGTTTTACTACTACCTCCACCACCATCTACATTTTACATTATCACCACCGCGCGCCATCACCCTCTCTCTCTCTCTCTCTCGGTGCTCAATTTTCTTACCACAAAACAATTTCGCACACCATTCCTTTCACCGAAAATGGGAAGGTGGTGGAAACAGAGTACTGGTGGTAGTTGTAGTGACAGTGGTTTAAAAGTAGGAGGGCACGGTTTGGTGGTGACATACATTCTCCGTTTCTTAGAATTCTCAGAATTAAATATCTCGTCATTTTTCACGAGGGTTTAATGGTGGAACACAACAGCGGTTGCATGGCAGAGGAGTACGGAGAATTCAAGCAATCTTGGTAGACAGAGCGACAACACAACCACTGTATAATATCAAGGGAAATTTGATGATAAATGGATGTATGTCCTCATTTGCGTACTGTTTATGGACGGTGGTGTTTTCTGTTTCCGACGTCACCATCATCATCGTCGTCAGAGGAAACAACATCATTATCACTTCCCCACTACTACTACTGCTAGTATGTCAACTACCCCCAACACTGCACTGTCCCTGTATTTGATACCCGCAAACCGTTATCCTGTACGGGGTATATATGGGGTACATCACGCTGTGCATATATAGAGTCGTTTCGAAGAATTTCATCTAAAATCAGTGCACACGCCAGAAAATCTGACATATCCCAGCAAGCGCAACATGTCAACTGTCCAATATTTTTGACACACACGACTGCTCCTGCCATCCTCTCTCTCTCTTTCTCTCTCCGCCTGTGTATTAAAATGACTCACACGTAAATAATTCTCAATGAGAAACAAAAATAAATGTAGGGATGTATATGTGTGTGCACTAGAGAAGATTTCTTTACATTCTGTTTATTCAGAAGAAATGACCGTATGATAGCTTGAACGTTTTCTCTCTTAAGTCGCACACTACGTTTTGTGGTAAGCGGCGCCCAAGAAAGTAAATCAATGTGTCCTTGCAAGAATGAATTGCTGGCTGACAACAACAAGCAGCATATATATTTTTCTCTGTTTATTTGTTTAGTACTCATTGGGGACACTAACAGCTGGGCAATTTGTACAAGTTATTAGGGGGGTACGGAGAAACGACGCAGAGAGTCTTTTTATAAATAAAAATATGTATAAAACTTATTTAGATGCGAGTATGCGAGGTTGATGCGATTTCTTGTCGTACTAATAAGTTATCTCGAATAAAGCTGTTAGTAATGTATATACAAAATGTCAAATTGTCACCCTGATTTTTAAAGTCTTATCGTGTTGTGGCAAATTGATGGCGATAATAGTAATAATGATGACGCTGATAATATCGGGAGGGTGACAACGGTAACGGAGGAAAGAAGCGTTTCCTTATGGAATATGCAAACAGGAGACACTTATTTATGATCACGTCTCTTGCTCAGATGCTGGTTAACCAAGCATTGATGAAGATGGATTATACTTGTACATTGAAACTTTAAGAATAGCATCAGCGGAAACTTACCCGGCAACGTGCTGTTCTGTAAGTTCTATAAGACACCATAACAACGACATCACAAGAGAAAAGACGTGAAATGTGAGAAACTACCATGACACCGCACCGTTGTCGTTCCTGCCGCTCACCTGTCACTCATTCAATTACGTTTTCCAAATACGAACAGGTTGTTAGTGCGATAGGAAAAAAAGTTCGTTCAACTTTAAGGGGTTTGTCGTCCTGGAATTTTTTTATGTTTTAAAAATAACAAGCGCCATCAAAAGTTAGAATTGGTACAGAAACAAAATGAAAAAATTCCAATCAAAAAGTTTTGAGAGAGGAATGTGGTAAGAATCCACGGTAGTGTTTCTGAACAGACAGGAACGATTGGGCACCATTCAATCGAAATTGTGAATTGGTTCTAGTATTTCACTGCAGATGATGTTATGGTATTTTAATTTTTTTAAATACAACCGCTAAAATATACGCTAAAATGTAACAACTGCATGTGTATATCTTCCTATTTGAATTATCTGTCCATCTGGGAGTAAAATCTGGAAACATCGGATAGGAAGTATCGGTCAATTTTATTCTCGAATGAATATTGAAGGACGCGGAAGTACACTGTGGGTTGACCATGGCTACTTCTGTGCACGGATAAAGTTCAGAAAGAAAACACTGAAGAAACGAGGAGATACGGACTATTTTAAACTTTTTTGTGCTAGATACGTTGCTTTTAAAAAGTTTGCAAAGCTCAGAGCATTGCTCTGCGAGCACATCGAGATAATCGCGATTTTCACTTCTATTTACACGCATATTTTTAAACTATATTCAACGACAAATATGCATAGGTGCATAAAAAAATACTTTTGTCTAATGCTCTAGTAATACAAGAAAAAATGAACGACTTTTGTTTATATCCAATAACAAAGCGATATGTTGACGATAGTACCAGCTGTAGACTGACTGGTCTTTGACACAAACGCATTAATAATGCATACTTGTGGTGCGTTCTTGTAAATTTGAGTTTTTTCTCGTATATCTTTACTTTCCTCTATTCACGGCCAAAAATTGAAGAGGATGGACGGATATGTAAACAAGTTGTTTATCACTTGTGCAAAGTAAAACTACAATTCGTATTGTTATATATGGATTCTGTACTCTCTATTAAGATTATAAGCTTTTGTTGTACGTTTTTACGGATCAGAATTAAGTTTCCGTCTCAAAATGATCTGAAGAAAGACGAGAAGCAGTCATATGATCACGAAATAACTAGATATATAGTAAGCGCGTAAGCATTGCGTGTGATAAAGAATATTGCTGTGCCAGTTCCTACTAATGGTATTAGTACAAAGGCTTTGCATTGTATTTCCTACTCCTTTTGATGGGATTTGATGCTAAATATTGAGTATTTTTATCGTGTGCCATAAATACGGGAGTATCTAAGCTGTATAGTACTGTGGCAGACACTTTGGCATCATTAGCTCGACTCTAGACAAAGAATATGCTGGCTTTGTAAACTGACACCAAAACTAAAGAAAGCCAAACAAGATATAAGGTAAAGAAGGAAAACAGGATAATGGTTAGGTATCTTTAGTACTGGTATAATCCGGATTATCTCTGTCTCTGCAGCGGGACAGTTGCGACATTTTTCTCTGATTACGTTCATAATAATTCGGCTTTAGGGTACCTTCCAACCACGTCGGTCTTCCCTCCGAAAAAAAACCAGAATCAACTTACGAAACATGAAAAGAACAGAGGAGGAAGCTCAGAGTCTGAACAGAAGCAAGGAATTTGTAAATTTCGAAGTTGAAACTCGTTTCTGTTCATCTTTCTCTTTTTCCATCACCTCATACCGTTTGGGAAAATGGATCAAAGAGAAAGCGATTCCAACGAAAATCATTCTGATGATCCAATGTACGAAAACCATCATCTCCACCTTTGTTGTTGCTGGAGGGATTCAGGAGAAGTAAAAATCTCCACGTTCTCTCGTTACTGATCTTTTATTACAATAGGAATAGTTAGAGTGTATTATAACAGTCAACAGAACCAAACGGAGAGAGATGAAGCAAGTGGGAGCATCAATTTTCTCCGAAATTTTCTTCGTAACACCTCGTATATTGCTTTTACAATGCCGCAGGCTTCTTCATTTCCTGTGAACATAGAACTACATATTTGCTGGATCAATCATGCATTTTAAGTTATGGATAGGCCATACTTTCAAGTATATTTACTCGCAACAATAGATGGATTATGCGAAATTTGTAGACAAATTTCCCGCAAAAAGTCCATGCTTACGACAGAGCAGGAACTGTGGAATAAATAGCTAAAAGGCACAGAAGGAACATAATTTGTGAAAGTGTTTGCACACAGCCATTTATTAAATTTCTGCTGCGCTGCTGCTGCACT
>JAHZNE010004289.1:8799-32984 GCA_027744055.1 Callyntrura sp. NNG-2020
TATGGCACATTATAATTGATGCAATAAAGTGCATGACGGAAGATGTGAGTCTTCCACCTATTCAAGGAATGTTGTAGAGAGCAAAGAATTTGTAGCAGTTGTGGATGCCTAATGACCAGTATAGACCCTAAATTTATTATAAATGCTGTCAATTGAATGGGGTGAGAACATCTTGCGCCATTTTACTTTTGACATCTTCGTTGCAGGCAGGCTGGCATTTGAAGCCAAAATAAATATAGGTAGCTCTACTTGCTCAGACAAAATTTTAATCAGGTCACAGCAATTATTATTATAATCATTTATGCTGTCACCTGTCATTTGCAATTAACATTTACCAAACCTGCTCGTTCCTAGTGTTCTTTGTCGCTTATGACTTCTACGTGAGGCAACGTTGCTGCTCGTCTGTGCGCGCATGTTGCATTTCTCGCAAACTAACGCAAACGTTACTTACACAAGCCGTATACAGCTTCTTGTTAATCATTACTTGGATTGAATGCTCTTGTTTATTCTGTCCTAATTTTATATGCAAACTTTTGCCCAAGCGGTAGCCTAATTAACGTAATAATAACAAGGAACGCCATGAACGGTTAACCGATTAATTTGATACTTACGTAAATATGTACATAATTCTCAAAAAGTTTATAAACATCAAAACTGTATTAAAATATATAGGCAGTACTTTTCGACTGACAGACATTCAGACATGCTAGTATAAATAAAATACAATAAATAAGTTGTTGCATCATCAATCCATGTAATTTTCAACAAATGCAGGAAAGATGTTTCGGTACAAGGAAAACTAGCTTTGTAACTGAAAACGTCTGATGGCCTAACTGGACGTATTTAATAATAAAAAAATATTTACATTACTAATAAATCGAAAATGGAGTAATTATTTTTTGTTTTTTATTGAAAAATTAAGAATGAAATATTTGTTTATGTCGAAATGTAGTTGGTAGACAGCATCGAAGAAAGTGTCTTGTTGTAACAACTTCAAACAAGCGTGTATGATGTGCGTGCTGGTGGGTAGTAACATAATGCTTCATCAAAAGTAAAGTTTACTTAACGCCCTCCCTTTCCATTTCCTACGTTGTACGTGTTTACCTTAGACGCGTATTAAGAAATTGCGAAAACATGCTTACCATGATTTCACTTCATTTCATACGTAAACGATTATTATCTGTACAACATGCTCGTTTTAAAGCACTATAATACGCAGTTTGCAGAGAATTGTGACGCCAAAATTTCGACAGTATGAGGGTGGCATTTTCAGAAATTGCTGTTACCGCGTGCAGTGGTAAAACGGAGCGAGACTTATACATTCATTATTGTTTAAAAAACACCGCAGGTTAGTCTAATTTTGTATTACAACTGCATCACTGAATTTGTTATTATTCCTTGAAAAAGTTTCAGCGCATTCTAAATTTTCACAACTCGACTCAAAACAACAAGGTCGGGGATGCTGGCTCAGCGTTGTTTTATGATTACATAGGCATTCAATGTTCATTTACAAAAAAATGTGGTATCAGCGTGAATAAATATATTGGGCTGCTTTCGTTGTCTTGTCGTATGCATGCGTATGTCTATTCAAGTAACCACTGAAGCAGCCGTACTACTTTAAAAGATTCCTCGGTAAACTCTTGAATAATGGGATTATAGATGAAAGCGTTAACACAGATTAGTTTGACCGCTTTGGTCACGGCATTCCCAGAAACTGTTTGAGTGAGATATATCAACGCATATACATGTAGCAATAGCTTTGAAAATGTTCATAACCGCTTGCTCCGTCCGCCACTTATTCTATAAATGATGATGCGCCACGGTTTGTCACAAAAAATCGCTTTTTTGTTAAATTGATGCATGGCGCATAGATTGCAAAACTGTCAGTTGAAACAGCATACCCATCATTTCATTTTAAGCCAACATCATTTGACAACTACTTACTTGGCCTCCTACGTCCCAGCATACGAATGGGATGCCTTTCGATTTGCCTTTTGTGCCTTTTATTCGTTCGCAATTGAAACCTATCGTTGGAACCTGTGAAGACAATAAAACACAACTATTTATTTTTAAAACTCGCTGCCATCTCTGCATGAAGCTTGTATATATGGATTCGTGTACTTTTCCATTCAAGTAAATGTCTCAGTCGTCGTACATCATCGTTTGAGTGTTTACTACACGACCGAATAACTTTAAAACGAAAGGGAAATCACCAAAACAAAGTAATACGGACTCTGTTGACAAAAAATAAATAAACAATTCACCATCCATTGCTTGCTGGGTTAGTTTCTAAAAAAAATAATGATTCTATTCTTAAATAGCACCGTAAATAATGCATGCATTCATCATCCTCAGTTAATAAAAAATATTGCATTGCTATTGCTAGTCCGGAAATAATCACAAAATAAGAGACTACCATGCACCAGCACTAATGTTGCACTTTAGAGAGGACATACTTCAAAACACATTCCTCATCTCATCATAACTCATAACAGTTAACAATGATTATGTAGTAACAGCGTTTACAAATTTTTTATTCTTTTACAAGACAGAGAGCTACATTCATACACCAAAGTTAGAAAATGTTGAATATGTGTAAAGCATATTGATACCACAAAGGAATTCACGTCGTTTTCTCTGTAAAAGAAATTTTAAAATATATACATACATATGAACCTGTGTACTTTAAAAATGTATAAATATACTTTTACTTCTCCTCTTCTCTTCTCATGAATATGAATGCCACTCATGTTGTCTTGTTATAGTAATAATCATTGTGTTTTAATGATATGTATGCGCATATTTTAGGGTTTAGGGTTTCATATCAATATCAACTCTCTGGTTCCTTTTAAAAAGTATAATGAAGACTATCACGCTTGTCTACTTTCATTTAGATGGAATGATGGAAAGGACATTTAAGGGAACTCAATGAACACGTACGCTATTTTAGAGATGACAGAAAATTAATGCTTGCAAGATTATTTTATTTTAACCCATCCTTGTCATGTACCATCATTCTAATCATTTTCGACAAGAAAGTCTTTTAAGCCCCTTTCAACCATTAAATGGCCCTTTCCTGATGTGGTAAAGTAGCGGTACAGAGAAAATAAGGCTCCATCACCAACCGTGATTTTTCATGATAGCATGAAGATGATGATGTTACAGATGACAGAAGAAGATATTCTATCACTCCATAAAATTACCACATTCCCTTTTAGATTTTGATCGATGATGGTGGGTCGTTGTTTATTTTGAAGGATATTATTGAACATAGCATGCCTCTTTATATATGTATATGTCTATCTTGTCGAAGATGTTCATTCTATCGGTAAATGTCATCGTGATACTACATACAGTTACTCAATAGGAATGACTTGGTAATTCCAAATGTATCATCTTTCGACACAGAAGGGTTACATCCTTCAGGAAATTTGAAATTAAAATTACTACCCATGTATAAAAAAGTACATTGTATTAAAATCAACAAAGCAAATCTGCATGACATGCTTGATGCACACACCACGCATCTTCTCAGCCTTAAAGCTGTTGTTAAATAAAAACACGCGTACACCCCAACATTAATTCAAATACCCACAAATGAAGATGTCCACAGCAGTGCTCAAGTCATCAGTAAAGCGTGCAAATACATTTTTAAATGACAACTCCCGCACAGCAGCGTAAACTGATGCTAGTAGTATAATACTAAGTATGTCTGTTGTTTGTTTATAGGCAACTTTTGTGTAGGCGACGAGAACACAGTTGATTTTTTAAAAGTACTACCAGCTAATAAGCAACAGGCTCCGCATAACCATTACGCGATGTGAGTATTTTCTCAGTCACAGTAAGTAGTGGTATAATAATTCTTCAAAATGCCAAATATGCAACGGGCCAACAAGAATGGCATATATTTTACTGTGAAGAAGGGACGGGAGGATATTATGAAGGAAAAACATGAACATAACATGCACATCATTAATAAGTTGTACTATTTGTGTGTACAATGTTATGCGTATGCAAATTATACAAGGCTATAACGTTGCTGCTGTGCGACTCAATACCACACTACAGGTGTACAGATTAATGGACCTCACGTACTTATTCAAAGGCAAAATAACGGTATCTTCTGTCTCTTTTCAGAAGAAGGTGTGACGTATACGCAACAATCACATCTTCTGCGTGTACCAATATCCTCTTTCTCCTTTCATTTCGAATTCAAACAGGTCCGTCACATCCCTTTTGCCTGTATATAATGATGACGAAAAAGATAATCATTGAAGCCATTCGGCAAAACTGCATCAGACTGCTCAAGCATATTATGATGATTTGATTTGAAAATGACGAGACATGCAGACATGCAATCTGTTTTTGTATAGACCAAATGTTTGAATGTACACGGCAACGGCAACTTTGTTGAGGACGATCGCTACTAAAAAGGAGAATTTTGTATGCAAGCGTTTTACGATGAAAACTTGATGATATCATCATAATAATAATGATAAGAGGCGCTACCAAAATCGATGAAATGGGATCGTTTTATTTTGCTTAAAAATATAAAACGCATTTGAAGGTCTCACAATACTGCCACAATTATCATAATAACATTTCTTTAAATCTTCTTTAGTAGACCTCTCAGAAGTTTCTTTTAGAACGAAACGGCCACGAAACGAAAAGTTAAACACATTATGCGTGCTTGGTATATATTCGTGGCTTTTTTTCAACCAATTTAAAAGGTTTTTTTCGCGAATGTTCACATAAAGTGCCAGTAATCTGGCTCATCAAAATGGTAATAATTTGTTGATTGTGTGAAATGCGCCTTTTTCTCGAGTGTTTTCAAATTATAGAAGAAGGACATCAACCTATTTAGCTTATAGCCATCATAAGAAGCAGAACAAGAACCCCATTGTCTCCGTCTATTCCGTCTTTATCACCAGGCTGTATTTATTTACTTTCTTCAAAAAATTAATTGGTGATATTATGACGGTGGTTTTGGGGCACCACCATCTAAAACAACCAGTAATCAAACCTTTCAGTTCTTCACTAAATACTCTCTGTTTACTGTAAATAATATACTGACCTATTGCAAAATCTAGGCGTGCATTTTGTTCGTCGTCGTGTAGAGGAGGAATGTTGTGTGTGATGCCGAGTTGTCCCCCATTCCTGTCTTTCAACTTTCCTCCTTTTTGGTACGCTTACTACGCATGGTACGTAGCAGATATACTCCACACCACCACACTTGCACTATTGTTACTATTTTGCATTATGTGATTTCGATGAAGGCTGAACAATGTATTTCGGGCATAATCTTGAATCAATAGTAGTAAAAATTTTGTGATTATCATCTCACACAAAGCATGTATACTAGGTACACGCATCAAGGTTTAATGTAGATATTTTCTTGTACGTTTTTATGCAACTTTAATACGCGTGTAATCAAATATCGTGAGTATTTATTATGCTGCATTGTTGTGTTCCGCTTAACCGACAGCACACAGCCACCAATAGTTAGTGATAGTGTGTGCCGTGTGCTAAAATGTTACATTCTGCATTCTTGAATACATATTGACTATTTAGCGTGAATAACATTCACAGCTCTACAAACGCGTTAGGTTAAATTGGTATATAGTAGTAGTTGTAGTGGTGGTGTGGTGTGTACGAGTGTGTGGATGTAAATCAACCAACTCTCCGCTCTCGGCTGTGAGATGAAGTAAAAAGGAGGACGGTTCTCTTGTGCTGATTACAATAACAATCCCAAGCAACACCACCACCGGTATACTTTATTAAACAGCAATCAGTATGAAGATTTTGGCAACAATAAATCTGTCGGGGGTCGCCATATTCGACGGGTAAAATGCTCTAAGTTTCAAGCTATGCAAAGCTATAAATGGAGGGAATATAAAATAAACACGTAATGTGTAAAACGGCACATCGTGAGTAAATAAAAAAAACATTTTGTACGTTTTTTTTTAGCTTTTTTGCGTATATTTCTCTTCTGACCGTGTCGAGTGCATAATATACAGTACAGCAAACATTTAGGTATACACATGTATGAGAGTGGCAATGAGTGCACAGTTCACCGTAAACAATCTTTTACCTAAAATTATTATCACGATTACTGTTTCCCTTTCAAGATTAAAGTTCGTAAATCACCACAGTACAAAGCACTTTTAGTAGCATCAAGCATACAGACAGAGTTGTAAAATTGAGAGTAACAATAATGTACATACACAAGACAAGACCCACTTAAAACAGTACCTACTGCCTCTGATGAGACCGGAAGCATCAATTATGGTTACTATTACGCACATGAATTTGCATAATCGGCAAAAATGAATGAGACGCAGGCCAAGACCACTGAGACCACGAAAAGTCTACATAAACAAAAGAGTGGAATCCCTATCACGATGCACGCCTTCTGATAAAAATGTTCGTGTGCCTAAGAAATAAGTAGGCACGTAGGTTATTTATATTAATTTGCAGTAAAGGCCCATTCTATTCCTGACATCGTATAGTTCAACAACAAAAACAACACAACAACGACATGATCACATAGTTCACAGCGGAAGTCTCCGGAACTGAGGCTGATAGTAAAAGTTTAGTGTATGCAAAAGTAAAGTGGGTCACTCATTTTAAAATGCTAGTGGCTGCTTTTAGCGGTGGTGGTGGAGATGATGGTAATAATAACAACAATAATGCTGTTGCCAGATAATAGATATACACAATACACACAACAACACAATTACAGCAATTCTTTTGTATATTGTTGTTGTTAGCTGTAGTACATCTGTGGGGAAGCGAATCATATTTCGTTACTTTACTATTTCGTCTGTCGTCGTGCTTCAAACCCATGTATGCTTCGTTATGTTCAAAGAATGCGACTGTGTTAAGTGGCCAAAAAAGAAAGAAAACTCTAACCAACAGCGAAAATTTCATATCATTCCGCCACAAACTGTCATTAAAATGTGTCATCTTTGTTATTTATATATTATTATATCTCTTTGCAAACTGCAAAATTACAATTTTTTGTTGTGCTACAACTTGCAACACAGAATGGCTTCCGAATGTTTTTCACAGAAAGAATTTCTTCAGGTCTAGTTTTTAAACAAGTTAGCTGTTGTTGGCTGCTTGAGACAACACAACAACGTCTCTCTGTCTGTGTTTTTTGGGAGGGACAGATAGACTCTCTAACGATATGGTAAATAATTAGGTTATAAGTTGTAAAAAGTATTAATAACTGTCATAACGTGTAATGAAGCTAAGGGATGATTTGATGATGAGTTTCATGTAAATTGAACAACCATTAAACTCAATAATGTACCCCTGCATGTAAGCGAATATGATGAGGTGACAAGTCGTGAACATGAAGTGCAAATTGCAAAAAGGGGTAGAAAAACCTATTAACTTGGCACGCTAACTTTAAATTTTAAATTACAGAATATTTGTATGCGTTTGGCGTTTGGGTTGAATATGTTTGCGACTGGCGAGAGAAGAGGTTACAATATGAAATTACGAACCAACAACGAACAAAAGAAAATATCATTTTGTGTGTGCTGTTGTTGCAAAATTTCTATTCTGTGTGCCTGGTCTATTTGTATACAGTCTACAACCTCTACAACACCCGAATACATGTAATTAAACCACATTGATTTCCCATTACAGCCACCAGTTTAATTAAAAACAAACATTTGTCTGACGCAATAAAGCGGCTTATTCATGGAAGAAACGTACTCTGCCGTATAGCGACGGTGGAGAAAATGCGATAACTTCCGAGAGATACTAAAAAGCGAAATGCGAGAGAGTGAGAGCGAGAACACCGCATTGTAATTAGCATCGTTGTCACTCTAATTGGTTTTGGCTTTTGCGTTTACTTTACTTGACTTGTTCAAGAGTATATATTCAATTTGTTTATTTTGCTGAAATGCATATTTTGGCGAGATGTCAACATCAAGATTACATCCATTTTATGTGCTATTGATTTTGGAAGTTGGATAGTGGTATAATGAAACTTTTGTAACATAAAAATTGAATGCCTACATACTGCTGAGATGATAGAATGCATAGTATCTACGCTATTGTGTACCTAATCTATATACTATTTGTACTACCGTCGCTTTTAAAACTTTTATCAGACACAAAAAGTTTAAGAGCGGTATATATTATTATATTCTCGTCATTGCGCACAATTTATCATCATGTCTCGCAGAGTTTCTAAACATTCCAATTTAACCAAACGCTTCATTAGAGAACAAAGCAGTGTGTAATATTGAAACAATTCGTTCATTACGAAAACGAAGGATACTCGTTCCATATTTAACTACACATAATAGGATTTTTGTCATGTTTCCGATGATGATGTAGCAAATTTCGCAAACGTTAAGCGTAGGTACGGTATAACATTTACATTATTATTTTGGTACTTTATTTGCTTCGTATATAAGCTATGTTCACCTACAAATGCGATAGAATGATGACTAAGAAAACTCGTGGTCGATACTATTAATGTGACCGGTGTGGAGTGCCGTTGGCTGTTTCTACTGTCAATTGACTTATTGCCAACCTACAAACACACTAGTTAACCAAAACAGTAAGCGATTAAACTAATCGCTTTAAAAGAAGCCAAAATAGTCATTCAATGAGCCGCATTAAACACCTTTGCTTCCCATACACACTTTTCCGTGCAGGAGTCTTCATGTACACAAAGTAGTACACACTTTATTTAATAGCCAAATGTCTCGAGCAGCATTCATTGCCCATCGAAATCTAATAATGAAATTTCTTTAATAAACGACTTCAAAGATTTATTACCCACACATTGCGATAAGTTACTAACTGACGATAGCTCGACCGACATTGGCGACATTGCCTATAGACAACATGATATGAACGAAGAAGAAATTTCGATAAACTGCTTTTATGCTTGCATATGTAATATTATGTACCTGCCTCAACGCATTATCACAACCTTTTTTAAAAGACAGATATACACAAATTCTCTGCTTCTATCAATTTTGAAACATCTGGGTGACACGAGGAAAAGTCATTGCTAACTCTGAATCGCTTCGGATTACAACAAGACGTTGATAAATACATTCCACATTTATTTGTAAATGAAGGGATGATGATGATGATGAAATCGGCTTTATATTACGCTTTGAAGAGTATTTCAAATAAAAATAAAT
Organism: Callyntrura sp. NNG-2020; assembly: GCA_027744055.1. Taxonomy (NCBI): domain Eukaryota; kingdom Metazoa; phylum Arthropoda; class Collembola; order Entomobryomorpha; family Paronellidae; genus Callyntrura; species Callyntrura sp. NNG-2020. The sequence goes on from JAHZNE010004289.1 coordinate 17,976, forward strand.
TATAATAGCGCATAAATGAATAAAGATTTTGATATTAAATTCTCCGACACTATTGCGCATCAATTTATAGAGCACTCATCTCATCATCACGTCAACAAACTAGAAATGCAGGTATATTTTCTTCATAATAATTTGTTGTTTGCCACCTCATCATCCTACTGCGAATTTCGATAATTACATACGGTGAGCTAGTTCGATTAATAAAGCAATTCGTTGGTTAGTAGAAACTCGACGATAAATGCTAATGTCACTGAGTCACTGCTGAGAATTGCCAAGAAATTCGCACAAATGCGTGAATAATAATACACTAGTGGCCAGTGTAATCTCTCTTTTCCTCCACAAACGTTGTGGTATGCCTACAAGCTTGCGTTGTTAGCTGATAATAATAATCTTCTCAGGACATAATTGTAACTGACATTTTTTTCTTTATTTATTTTCAGAATTCAGTGTGTTTGTCGAGCACTGCTCGTTTATAGTGTCTAGTCTGTATGTGTCACGATAAGAGAAACAACGAGCCAACTGTTCGTTCAGTGCCATTCATTGTGTTTCTCTATTACGCAAGATATAAGAATCTCCATTTCGTACGTTATACCTATACCACTGCTGCTAAACACTCGGTGCTGCAAGCGACATTCAATGGTGATTATAAAATAAATAAGGGTCTATGAAGCCGAATCACTTCATCATCCCGTCACGCAAACCGCCCGATGGTGTAACGGAACGGAAGTGTCATCCGGATGTATATATCGCTCCCTCTTTTGTTCCCACTTTTACTAGATGGGTAATGGGGAAAATATTGTTTCATTCGCTACATTCATGAATGAACCCACACCTGACACCACCAACTTTTTAGGGAATATGGGTTCAGCTTTGCTTAATTTATGCTGATACACATGCGTGCAAGGCAATACGTGAAAACATAGTCATTAGAACAACATGAAATGAAATCATAAAACTTTCCACCGGATCATCATCGTTGGCAGTTGGTACACCGGCAGCCAAGGTTGGTGTTATTTGCATGTTGGCAACTATTAACAAACCAAAGGGTTAATACACTTGCAATTGTTGGCACCACCTAGCCCTGACTTTATAAATTGTAATTATATCAGCAAGGTAATGGAGCATATACATTACGCTTGAAATGACTAAATGACTAACATCCCAATAAAACAATATAGCAAAGCAGTATAAAGTAATAGAGTACGAATGTGGTTGTGTGGTGTTATCAGTTGCAGCTTGTCATGACATGTGTAGATATTTAATCATGCTATTGTAGCACCTAAAATGCATGAGTGTTTTGTTTTACATTCTTTAAAAGCACAAATTGGAAATTAATGAATGGAACGATATAGATGACGGAAGAGAAAAAAGCTCACGCTTTTGATAAACAAATCATTGAATGTAAATAGACGCCAGCTTAATACACGCAGAACAAAAGCGTGTTCTGCTCAAAACAAATAGTTTCTTGCAGCGACTCTTTTTGATATGTAATGAGAAATTTACAAATGTAAAATACCACCACCTACTTCGTACTGCCACATTTCTGTTTGTGGTAATTACGCCCAATAAAATGCTAAAAATGTTTTTGCGTCTCTACACAGCATTTTATTATCGTCACTGGTCAACGTCGCCTCGTTGTATAATAGAGAAATCCAATAAATCTTCTACGTATTCGAAATGAATGTAACCCTCATAGTCATATAAGACGAGAAAAAACGTACTTACAAGATCGGATTATGAAAAATGAAATGAAGTAAAAAAAAATGCAAAAAAACAGATTATGAGACTATGTAGCACAATATAATCCTGGGTTTGAAAAGTAGCAAGGACACGCTTCCTCATTCCATTCCAACAAATATATGGCTACACAGATGCAGAGGACATTTGCGAATAATAAAGTACGTCTCAGTTTCGGTTAATTTTTGCATTCACACTATCTACTACACGTGCACAACGAAGACCAACTTATTGTAAAAATTATTACAGCCATCAACATCAACTATATTTAAATACATACATGGGCAAAACCTCGTCATATTTTTTGCAGCAATGTTCATTATTACGCTACAAATATGACACAAGTGACGACCTATTAAATATTTACATAGCCTCAGCGTCAATACCGACTAAATGCGAAAAAAGGTTTTTTCGACATATTAGGACTTTTGGACAAGGACAACTGCATAAACAATCAAGTTAAATCGGTGAAGATGACTCAATTGATGCTTTCATAAATCCAAGTTGTATGAACATGAGCGTCAATTCGAGTCGTCGTCGTATACCTGTTTAGGTACATAACATACATTTTATCCACATAAAATATTTGCCTACGTTATCGAATAATATTCATTTTTTGCCAACTTTGCTCATTGCATACATTCTTCAATGGAAATGTATTTTCGTACTTTAATAAAAATGCCTGCGTGATTTAATCTCGTCATCATATCATAGCATCACCATTATTATGAAAACGTCGAACACCTATTACTTAGAGACTATATGCACACAATCTACCAGCTGCCGTCATCATGAGCTTAATCTCACAACCTCACAATGATGCATTGTGCACGAAGCTGTTTCATTTTAATTTTATCGGGAATCATCATCATCACCGTCATCGTGATTCTATTTGGTGGTTTACGACGACGATATATATAGTTCCTTCCATAATCAATAGAACCACAGGTTGAACATAATGACAAAGTTTAGTATAACCAATTAAATATGCTCCATCCATCCACAATTAACTACTATAAGCGTACATGTATTAGTACTACGTTAAATTTCTGTCATGCATTTAAAAATAAAATGACAATGGTAAAAATGCAGTGACTGGTACATTTTTCCTGTCCGTGTTATTGAACACCCATTTCAAAAGGGCTGAATTATCATTCACAGAAAAAATTGCATACGTGACAGTTCCACATTGTATCGTAATCTCTTTGTAAAAATGTTGTTGACAGTTGTACATTTTTAATATGCTCGATCTCATTGTAATTTAAATATTGAATGAACACAATGCTAGTAACGGCTGCAATTTTATTTCCAACCCATTCAAAACAATTTAATATCATCCGGATTTCGCAAGCTTCAGATATTAAAAAATAACAATGAATAGAGTTATAAAATGACTTCATACTGCGATAAAGTTAATGCTCGGGTTAAAGGTAAGTGCAACAAAATATTTAGTTTATCCAGTAAACCTCCGTTTACAAAGGAAAATGCATAATTCATGTTCGTTGATGATGATGATGATGATGATGGGGTTTAACATTTTAACTATTTGCCCTTTTTATTAAACAAACTAACTTAAGTTCACTACACGTTATTCCATTATGTCAGCGAGACAATGACTCATCATCTCGTCGTCGTCATCCTTCACGCTGTAATCATATCATCAGCATCATCAAGTGGATAGACCACGCTCTACGCCTTCTCCTAAGAGGAGTCAGCCACTCAACCTCTTAAAAATATCTCTGGTAGTTGTGCTCTCCTCGTACTATTATTCACTAAAAGTGATATTGTGAGTAAATACTGTGACGGACGACGAGAAACCCAACATCACAAAAATCCTACAAACATCATTTGATGATTTCAATAAAATAATTTTTAAATGATATACATCAACGCTAAGACGTTTATGAAAATGAACTTTTCTGCCTTCTGCCCTTGCCTTGCTGTTTGTGTTTAAAATACAATAAACAAACCTTGCTTTATTTAATGTGACACAACGAAAATGCTATAAACATTTTAACTTTTAACTCCTGTCTTCTGCACAGGCTGCTGAGGAAAAATCCCAGCCGAGACCAAAGTGCAAGGATATTTTGATGTTTTGAGTATCTCTTGATGATAACTTATCATTACGCGGTAAACGTTTTTCATAATCAATAGCCGTCATTGTACATACAATGAGGATGACTATGTTTGTACAGCATTACTTCTTATTATTTTTATTATTTATTTTGGAAACTGTGACCCAGAGTCATCATCATCATAAGTAAACGCAACCGAAAGAGCTATAACTGCTGTGAGCCAAAAGAGGCCATGTTTAATGTTTGTAAAGCAAAGACAAAGGTTGCTTTTGTGTCTCTACTTTTATACGTATGACGTAATTTATTCTGCAAGCATCATAACAAAGCCTAAATTATTCTAACATGTCCTGGAATATTTATTTCAATTTTTGCTCTATTTTCTTAATATCGAGGTGAATTACTTGGAACTCCTCTCCATATCAGTGCAAGTGCAAGAGTGCAATATTTTTCATAATAATGAATAACATATATTTAAAAATAGAATATTATCATTGAATAACTACGTTTTTTAGACATAACATGTGTATGCACATACCTGGGTTCCAGGTAAAGCTTCAAGTAATGCATTTCCTCCTTTAGCTAAGTTAGCTCCCATTGAAAACTTTCTAAATGTAACTAGACTGGCTCCCTACTCACTTTAAAACACAGGTGATTTCTTGATGATAACGACGATGCTAATAGTGGTGACACGCGACACGAACACAACAAAAACCACATGAAGCAGAAACGTGACACTTCACTTCATAAAAAATTAAACAACTCGGACAATTATTGTGACAGTAATGATCCTTGATGAATGACAAATTTTCGGCTTCCAAGCTGGTTTGTTGTTTAGCAGAAAAAAATGAATGCAGAGTGTAGTGCTACTTTCCTTTGTGAATGAAATTGGGACACGAGGGATAATAATACAAACAATTTTTTTAAATTCTCGGTTGGTTGGTTGTTTGGTTGATAAAGCTACTGCTGCTGTTTATCCTCTTGAACGTAATTGGGGCTGTCAGTCTTGAAAGTTCCTTTTTTTCGTTCTTAATTGAATTGAAAAGAATGTTGTGAAAGTCGTCCTCCCTTCTCTGTTGACATAAACTTTTATAACGTTGACAGTGTAGATTTTTCGGTGAATCTCCTCTGGCAATTAATTATTTTGCTATTCTCTACATATAATCGATTTCACGTAGTTTGTCTTTTGTAGTAGTATCACAACTGCATTGCTGTTCAATTCGGAAGAGTTGTATACAATATCGATAAGAATGATGAATGCATTGATTGATTTTCACATCGATTTTGGCATTTTCTGTTTTTCAATCTTCCAGTGGTTATTATTTCCGTTGCGTTCCCCAATACCAACTTTGCTGATGATAAATCTTCTTTAATGATTCTTTTGACAACTTGTCAACGTCCCAGTGCACAAGATGCAGACTCCAATTCCAGAACTAATTTCCCGTTTCCTGTTCAGCCAAGATGCCTTTTTCTTCAAAGTCATTGTACTGGAGAAACTACACAAAAGAATTTCATAATGATAATGATAAGGTTCACTTTTTACAGTACACTAGTGCTTCTGCCGTTGCTGCTGTACGAAATCATAATACAACAAGTTCTTTCTTCTTCCTGTCCATAGAGAATGAGCTGACGAAGCTGAAGTGCTGGATGTGGGTCTCCTGGACATAGCAGTACATCAGCAACCTCCACAACACGAAAAATCCATCATCCGATTTTTTATACGCTTCAGCGAGAACGCGTACAAAAAGTGGTTATTGGAATGTCTTTGTGTATGTGTGTGGGACGGACGAAGACGTCGACGGCGTGAAGAAGGTGGACGGAGACGGAACTTGCGTAGGCTACATTTGAATTCCTGCATTAAATATTTTTACGTTTTCCACCCTCCAAAGCAGTTCCCTCCTCGCTGCTGATGACCGCAATTAATTCAGTCATTAAAACTCAACGTGGCACTACCCCCACTGTTAAAGCAGCTTGCAATATTTTCCAATCCAAATTCACACACTCTATAATAATATAAGCAATCAATTGCTCTGGATATGACTGCTGGATAGTTGCTGTTCCACTGACAGTCAATACTCCGTCTACGAGACTGAAGAAATTTCACTTGTTTATCGAGAAAATGTTGTAATCGTACTGTGAACTCTGTTGCTTCTCTGGACTGGAAAGCCAGAAGCTGCTGCAGTCCAACCACTCAGACCAAGAGAACAGGTTACATTAAAAGAGAGATAGAATTCGAGATTATCATTAAGAGAAGCGTAGGTATGCGATGCTGACGATGGTGATGGTGGTAATGGTCATGATGACGATATTACATAGAACAGGGGATCATGTAATCTCTATGTACACATTCAATAAATGTCTGACTGAGATGCTCTAACTATAACTACGAATACAACAACAGTCACCAAAAACCACCACCACGTTCACTGTAAACACACATATATATATAATATGAGCAACGCTGCTTGCTGTTGAATGAGAAGAGCCTGTTTCTTTCAACAAACAGGGATTTTTTGCTCACCAAGCTCCAAGCTATGCTATACCTTGAAATACCTGGGATTTGAATGGGGGGTTGATTTTCTTTCTTGTTTGTTGTTGTAGGTCTGTCTTTCCTCACTATCAGTTAGTTACTGTGCATGCTTAACCATTATATTACATATCTCTCTGTCTCTCGTCCTTATATGCATTGTTGGTGCTGTAACAGTCTTTTTACAATTTTATCATCATGTCCGTCCGCTGCTGCTGCTTCTCAGAACAACACAACTATTTCCCTTCAAAGTATAATAAATACTACGGCGTTCAATGGTAAGTTGTAAGTGAGGTGCATGTGGCACAGTTGAATGGATAAGATATAGCTCTAGCTACATGTATATATATAAACTGTTTTAGTGCCTTTGAATTCAATTGCGTGTAGGCTAGAAAAAAATTTTTTTGAGGATATTATAAAGATGAAACCACAAACGCAGTGGATGCAGAGAGTGGAGGGGTTGTTGAGGATGATGACGATGATGATTGTTGGTTGATGGTGGTTTGAACTTTTTTTCTTTTGTTCTCAAAGACGAGATTGAAACAAGAGGGGTTGTGTATTAGGTATGTAGAATTTTAAGACACGAAGAAGAAGTATTAAAAGCGAGTCGTAGTAAGAGCAAGAAGCAACTAACGACCAGCATTGCTTAAACGGGAAGGGTGAGTTTAAACTTCAGATTTGAAGTATGAAGACTTTTGTTGTTATTACTGATGATGTTATTCTTGGCTATGTGTGTGTGTGTGTGTAGTATGCCGCCAATGATGTTTTGCCTGCTTGCTGCTTATGGAATCTTTTCTCTCTTATAACAACTCACTCAAATTCTCTGGTATGCTGGTTGTGTGTGTGTGTGCCATGTACAAACTCTACATGCACATACCTCCATATTAAATTACTCACGTTGAGATTTTCGTAGTTAGTAGGACTCACAGAGAGTCAGTGGCAGTGACGACGAAGACGACGATGACGATGATGTCGGTATGGTGGTGGTGGAAGTTTAGTTTATCATCGACAAAATATTTAACACAATGTGTGTAATACAAATATATAAGATATACGAACAACGGCCGCACCACTGTTTCAGTTCAAGTTTAAGATTGGTAAGTAAAAACGTGGAACTATGTTCGCTCTTCGTTATACACAAAACAAAAACCTTTATTTCTTTCTGTTATTTCAATAATAAAGGTAGTAGGGATGTAATGTATATATGCATGCAGCAGTTGTTGTTGTTGTAAGGTTACACATTTCTGTTACTAATCTCTGGTCTTTCTTGTTGGACTGCTTGTATTTAGATTTGAGAGTGTATGTATGTATAAGTATTCCATCATGTTTTTGTTGTTTTTGTTGCTGGCACTACTGGCGATGTTGATAATAATGCTTACACAACTTGGTAAAGCGCCACTCGACAAAGGGATAGAGATGATGACGACCAAGAAAGAATGGGACTACGACGTTGCCATTTAATTGAAGTATGCTTCGATCCTTCAAAAAAAGAATCACAAAAATGACGACGACGACGGCAACAACAACAACAGCTCACAATTTTTTTTATACGGAACGATGATGATAGTTCGCTTATACAAGGTATATAGGAAAAAATTGTTCTCGGTTAAGTGAAAGGTAGAGTGAGCAGTTTCTTGAGTTGTTTTTTTACTGCTCTATGGGAATGCAAATATTACAGATAGAAGGAAAAGAGCGGAAGTACGAAGAACCGAAGGAATGAAAATGATGATGATTTTGTGTTACATCGTTTTCAGTACCATGGCGTACCTACACTAATATTGCACGCCGCACGGTTTCCTGTATATATAGTTCATTTCAACCTGTAAGGCGAAACACTTTTTCCCTGCCTGCTGGTGATTTTAGGCATTTTATATGCAGCAAGAGAGAGATGATATTATTATTATGCTGATGATTATGAGCAAGGTGCACAATCCTTTCGTTCCCTGCTTTTATTTGATCTGTTGTGTTGTGTGCCAGTCTCGACTGTTTTGTTGATGTTTCTGTAGCGTGGATCCGATGATGAGGATGATGTAAATTCAATACTACTATAGACAGACTTCAACAGCAGAGGAACTAAAGTTATTCTCCATTCCATATGAATATGTATCTCACCGAATGTGAATGCCTCCTTTAATGATATGGATAGCTTGGCGTTTCGACAACACTAAACCCAGTATGCTATCCTATCAAAGCAATACGTCCCTCCGTATTGTATAAAAACACACTTTGCTCAAGCAGGCAAAGAGACCAACCGTCACACATCGTATATAACTAGCAACAACGGCAAGAGAGAGAAAAAATGAAGAAAAATAGTGGTAGTACTAGTTAGTAGTTGTTGTACGTGTTAAGCCGAGTGCCAGAGAGCAAACCAATGTTGTAGTAGTCCTTTCCTATACTCCATATTACATACATTGCGGAAAAATTCATCTCAACTGAAAGCTCATATGAACCGCTGTACATTTTTCCATTTGTATGGAATGAGTGCACAAAATAAATGCAGATATACCTACATATATTGAGTACATGGTAAGTACGTACACACAGCATTTTTTTCTGTGTCGTAGGTGTATTCCAACCGACACGGTTATAGGCATCACCACCACCCCTCATGAAAAAAGCAGCCGTTATATATATATATGCCTAAAAAGTGAATTTAAGTGTGTGGTATAGCTGTACTGAGAGGAAGGAATGTATATTTTGTCTGTAGCGTACCTGCAATGCTATAACTTATAAGCATCTAGGCATTTGTGTCTGTCAGTGTCTGCCCTATATTCATACCTATTAGCTTATCACGTTTTTTCGTACCATTACAACAGCACTTGGCTCAGGATGGGTACCTACGGCGATAGGCATTTACTATTGTAGCGAGGCACAACTTGTGTGTGTGTCCTACTACCGAAAAGGAACTCGAAAAAGAAGAATGCAGATATTTTCACGTATACATACAATAAGGGAATAAGGCAAGGGAAGTTGTTAAAAGAGATGAAGAAGAGATGACGACGACGACAACAACGGTCTTGCTTGATACATAGTGTAATGATATACCATAGAGCATGTGTTACTAGGCTGGTTTCCTTACACATTTGCTTGGTTTCTTTTCTTCGAATGTACACGCACACACACACGTATTTCGTATGTATCTCCTCTTGAACAACTTCTTTCTCTCGGCTGTTCTGCTCTGAGGAGAAGACGGAAGCCAACGCTCTTTTAAAAAGTTTTCTGTATGCATTGTATGTAAGCTAGGTATAATAAAATCATGTCTAAAATGTATATAGGTATATATGTGCTTGCTTACATATGTACATACCTATATTATGAAGGCTACAAGCACCAACGGCAGTAATAAAGCTATGTGATTCCATTCAAAGTTTTTGTGAAGGAGGCTCGTCGACTCTCTGGGATTATGGCTTCCATACAAGAACACGGCAGCAGTAGTAGTGGCCTTTTATTCAGTTGATTGCATGTCCCTATATTATTCCCTAACACCGAAGTCTAGCCTGATCCACTGCCTTTGTAGTGGTGAGTGAGTGCTGATGATGGTGCGTTAGATTACTATTGCCATCTCCATTCCTGCTTTTCTCTAAAGAACAAGAAAAATGTATTGGATTTCGGAGCACTTTTTTGGTTGGGCCATCGCCATTATTACGGACTCCATATGAGAGAGAGAGAGGAGGATTGTACAAAGAAAACTTTTTCTCTTCCAACTACTATTGTAATGCAAGCGTCGTCACGTCACCGTCTGTGCTGCTGCTGCTGCTGCTGCTCTCTTGCTACTTCTACTTTACTTGTAATAATAATATATAACTTACATTCCTTGATTTGGTTTTGGTCAGATACATACACATTTAGAAAGCTGCAGCAATCGTCTCCAACACCCACCCCAAGAACAACCAAGCTTAACTTTTAGGTTAGGTGACTGCCTTCTTTCCTCTGTGTTTTTAGTGTTGTCTTTTATAAAGCAATTGTAATTGTTACAAGGCTTGCCACTTCTTTGTCGTCCGTCGTCTCTTTCTGCATCCCATCCTTTAAATGTTTTTTTAACTTTCTTGGCCGTGGCTTCCCTTCAAGCGTCTACCATAACCATCTTTACCACCATCCATGTATGCCTTTCAAGAAAAAAACGCCAAGCACCTAAAGATGTTTGGGAGAGCTTACACCAGCATAATGCCTGACTTATGATTATGATTATCAGTTTTCCAAAATTATTGAACTTTTCCGTTTAATGCCACTGCCAGCTCGAAATCTCGAAATCTTAGTGTTTTGGCTTCTCACAAGACACTCGTTTATTATTATAATTGCATTGCGCTACTCCTGCAATGCGTCGTAAAGAAGAAGTCCGCGTGATTGAGTCATGACATGAATCAGTGCCATAATAAAGGATACGACCTTTTCGGTGATTGCTAGTTTCATAGAAAAAAGGTAGGTTGCTCACTGTAACACAATAACAAAAGACAAGACACGAATACGCTTTTTGAGGACAGGATCATGCATGCTCACTGATAAGCAGCACACAGCACAGATCATTTTCTTTTCATTTTTTTTGTTTGGCGTACTTGTTCAACCACCGCACTTGCAAGTACGTAAGCAGAGCAGCCTCATACAAACAATGATAATGAGCACCAAGAAACGGGAGCATATTTAAAAAGGAAAAAAAGAAGTGACATCTGAAGTGAAGTGTATTACGAATCAAACTTTGATTATTGTGGGGGTGATGTGGGATATATAAATGCAATGTGTAGTTGATTGATTGAAGAGGTAAAGTTTGTGATCCTGCAATTGACAATGAAAGAAGGCGATTATCATCATCAGCATCATCAGTGGCTTTATTGTGGTAGTTTGAAAAGGAAGTTGTATTTCAGAGTTCATGGTTTAGATCTACGGCCTTCTATATCCTTCAACCATTATGGTAAATGGTCTTTCCTACAAATGGATTTTGTAGAGAGCGAATTATTCTTTTCCATTGCTCATGCTCACTCATGGTGAAATGAGAGATCATTTGTAGTAACAAGGGCAAAAGTAAGTAAAAGATGGGAGATTCGTTTTTATGACTCAAGCAAAATTTTCTGTATTTTACGACAATCACATCAATAACAAGTCAGAGAAGTCAGAGAGATGTAGACAGAATAAACACTACATGCAAGGGGAGAGAGAGAGGGGTTTATAGCCTCTTAACAAAGTCATGATATGCTCACACCGTCCTTCCATTAGAAAGTTTTGAGAAGAGAGATGATGATGAAATGAAGATTATGATGATTATTATTGCGATGTGTTATTATGCCATGAGGATGATTCAACTTTACTGCTGAGGAAGCGATCCAAAAATGTTTATTACTATTAGTAGAGATAGAAGGAATATTATGATGATACAATGTGATAGCCATCATGATGATGATAATAAATGCATGCAAAAAGGTTTTGCATTGATGATAGCAAGATGGATTGAATTTTGAGAAAGTTTGAGAAGAATTTTATTTTATTGAGTCAATTGACTTCTCTGAAATTTTTTTTGAAGGTTTAAAAAACAACGTGGTCAAAATAAACGAGACTAAATGACTGAGCCTTCACAGTAAAAATTTATACTCAGTGCACGGCTGATAAATGTGTGTAATACAAGGATTTGTTACACTGCATGTGTACTCACACTTTCAACACACACAAACCAAATCTTCTATATGTTCCCCAGTACCACTTGCCATTAACCCCAAACATTTTGCGCATTAAGCTTTTAAAAAAATGCATTTGATTCTGTGAATCGAATTGCGTAAAATGAATTGTGATGTGTGAAAAGAGTCTTCTCTGCGTGCTATTTCTAGCAAATAATTTTGATTACATAGAAATTTTACCTTAGAAGGTACGTAATAACACGAAAGCACATCGCTACTAGATAGTCACGTAGAAAAAAATACAATTAAAGTTTTCTCAAAAGAATCCATCACATCTGCTTGAAGAAAAACAAGTCATACAAGTAATGCTGTAATATAACGAGTACATGCAAGCAAACAACCAACAACACCAACCTTTGGACTTGCTATTTTTCGGATCCATTTTCCGTCTCTACATGTATACGTACATGTATGATGTATATAGAAATTGTAATGGCAATAACAAATATAATATGGTTTTTGTGTTTCTTGAGAAGACATTGTACGAGGTGAAGTGGGTATTATCCGAGTTTTCCCAGAAAGACTGGAAGAAAGTGGTTCCATGTAAGAAAAAGGACGAATTTTCTTGAAGATGTAGCAAGAAAATTATATTTTGTAGCAGTGTGTGTGTACTCCTGAGATAAGGAGACATGTACAATGGAATCGCGGACCAAAAGGAGTCCAGGGCGGTCTGGGCCTGGATTAATAAACTATATCCCTATGCCCATATATCATTTTTCGTGAGCCCAACACAGACACTCACACAGGAGTCAGGCTGTGCGTTCCAATTTCATGCTTGGATACAGTATCTGTCTACAGGTTTACATGCGTGTCTAAAATTATTACATTTTCTTTCTTCGCTATATTTATGCCTACCTTCACTTTCTTCGTACACCACCAAACTATATACGACCGCCGCGTCCAGAAAGCACAACAAAAGAAAACGTAATCTACAAGAACCCCCCGTATGTTTCTTTGTTTTGAGTAAATGCACAACCCCTACGAAAATAAAACCTTGTGGGAGCTAGTGACATGGAATTTCTGTAACTATACGCAAGGAAAGACAAGGAAAAAGTATCTCTGACGAACTCCGTTGGGCACACTAGCTTTCTGATAGCTCCAGGGTACTCCTAGCTTTGCATACCTCTCTTTTTACCCTATCATGTTGCTGCTTAGTTAGTGCTGTTGTTGTTGCAGGAATATGTGTATACATACCTCACTTAACGCCTCCGGTTAACCAGCCAGCAACAGCAATAGTGATATTAGTGACAGGTGCACGAAGATGGTGATGGTGATGATGAGATTTTAGCTTGAAGAATTCATGGGGTCAGTGTTATGCCCGAAAAGAGTGAAAAGTATTTTTGTGGAGAGAGAGGGAGGCAGCCAGGTAGTCAGGTATCTTGGTGAGTAATTTGGAATAGCAGGTGGACGACGATGATAGTGATATTACAGAGTCACTGTGCACTTGTTTCTTCTTCTCTGCTGCTGGGGTTGATGTTGTTGCCGCGTACACTTGCTACCATGTCTCTTCCCCAAGAACAAAGGAGAAGACTCACTTAAAATTACAAAGAAAATTTGTTGTTGACTTTCAAGATGAAAAAGAAGACGACATGCTATTTATTTTCTAGAAGTACTAGTTTGTTATTCCACCATAAGGTTAAATAATACAAAGCTTTAGTTTTCTTTTCAGCTTCTTCTTTCGCGGATACTTTTTGTTCTTTTGACTGCTGTGCTTTTTGTTCCTGCTGCTGGAGAACTAGGAGATCCCATATGCTAAATGACGGTGTAGTTTGTATTTAATAAGGGTAAAATAAAAGAGGCTATTTTTTGCCAAGCCACTTTACCGACCCAACATTTGCCCGAGAGAGTCCCCGTCTGTGTAGGTATTTCAATGAGTTTTTTGGAGAGTGTATTTATTATAAGGTAAGTTTGTATCTTGTTTCGAGAATGGGAACGACTGTTGTGTGGTAGCATTCTGACCATTTATAAAATTACTCTATTTGTGTGTTCATTTCGTTTACTACTCTGTTTTGGCTGTAATACACATTTTCCTTGTTGTGTACACACGACGACGATGCACTTGGAATAAAGACAAAGTTTTGAGGAAAAAGTGAAACTGTTTTCCTTGTAAAGATATCATGAAAATGTACACTTCTAGCTATCTGCTTGTGGCAACGGGAACAAAACCGAGTGTGGGATTCCACGAAACTACAATTTGTTACAGGGGTATCATATCAGTTTACTTAAGAACTTAATTTTTATGCTGATGTTGTTGGCTGCAAATTTATATTCGTTTTTATTTTTGCAACGAATGAGCACTCTCTCCCAAACTCCCAACATTAAGCAATGTAAGAAGAAATGTAAAGTAAAGCAAAAGAGTAGGTGGAATGAATGGATTCACTATGTAAGAAGAACAAGCTTGATCCTGTTGAGACGTCAGAATTCCCTGCTCACCCATAGTATATATTTGTAAATTCATGGAAATAAGACTTTCACTTAAAAACTTCCTTTTACCTTTTACGAAAAATTGCCTGTGGGATGGAACTCTGGGCACGAAAAGATAGCAAAGTGAGATGAAGATGAAGCAAAGCGAAAGGGAATTTCTGAGAGTGTTTGCGAAAGTTTATGCATTTTTTTCTCCTTAATGTTGCCCACATTATGTATGAGGCTATGAATAATTTTGCGGTGTTACACTCGCAGAGAGTAGATGAATTCGAATTGACTGCAAACATTTTCACTTATTTTATGCTTCTTGCCTTACTTCAGAAGACATTTTACAAAGGCAACTTACTGCCATTCATTTCTCATCACAAGTTGTAACAAGCATGTTGCAACGACAGAGAACACAAAAAAGTCGTCGCCTGTTCAACCTAACACGACAAAAGTTCCCTTTCACAAGATAATGTTAGCCAGTTCTTGAATCAGGTGAATGCAAAGTAAAATGTAAATGAAATGTACGTAATGGAATATTTGGATCAAACTTTCCACAAATACAGCCGTCTTGCGAAATTAAATGGGAACGAGCAAGTTT
>JAHZNE010004290.1:0-17428 GCA_027744055.1 Callyntrura sp. NNG-2020
CCTCGTACATCTACAAAATGAGTATAACCGTATTCGTATCGTATTCGTACAAAGGCGAAACCGAATCGTATCGTATTCGTATCGTACAATGTACGATACGAATACGTGTACGATACAACAAATTTTCGTACACAAAGTACGATCGTACACGATTTGCCCAAGACTGCTCAGTAGTTATTGTAGTCTCAACTCAGATTTGTAACAATCTTTACACGTCATCTCATAATAGTCTGGGTTATTAAGTGCCCCGAAGGGATTACTTTATAAGAGATCGGATGATTTCGTGTAATCCTGTTAGTTCGCTTATGCTTGTCCCCCAACTATTTTCGATAAACTTTATTCTGATTGTTTTGAAATTTGGCAAGGAGACTCAGATGACTAACAGCTCGCACGAGTCCGAAGATGGGGACTTTTTGTCAACCCCTTGAGGGGACTCGAGGGGCAAAAATTTAAAACATGTTCAATTGAGCTGTAATTTGGTACATAGGTACCAAAGGTAGCGCTACTATAACGTTATACGAAGTTTGACTTGGATTGAATGACGCGTGCGACCTCCAGAGGTCACCAAAAGGTCACCACATTGTTTTATTCACTGCGTCAACACGTTGACTCCGTTTAAATTGGAGTTTTCGTCAAACAGTAAGCTTGGTCCATAGCTTGCAGAAAGTATGAACGTGGCCACTTTTGGTCAACCCCCTGGGGGGAACTCGAGGGGTAAAACTTTAAAACATGTCCAATTGGGCTGAAATTTGGTAAACAGGTACCTTAGGTGCTACTATATACAAAGTTATATAAAAGTTATACAAACTTTGACTTGGATTGAATGACACGTGTGACCTCCGTAAGAGGGTAATGATTTTGAATGACAATGAATATGAAAGTATTGTGGTACACGTGCATTGGTTGAAAGACTTTTGGGACGGAGGTAGTGCAAGTACAGTAGGGGTAGGACGGTAGGAGGGATTGTATAATATATGTACTCATACAAATTGCATTGCACTATGCTAGACAGACTGCTTTACAGAAGTAGAATTGAAAGGCCCTATTTAGCCCCGTTGATATTAAACATCATTGCATTAAGGGATTTAGAAACATTTTGGCTGGTCCCCCACCTCCTTGTATATAGCATGTATAGCCCCCTAAAGTTTCAATTAAATTACTAGATAACCAGTGAATTTTAAAAAAATCATGCCAACGTTTGAAAAAGGATATTTTAATCTACTTAATTGCAAATTTTCAGAAAAATTGTTGGTTCTGCTTTCGAGGAAACCGGGATAACTCATTTTCGCGTTGTAAATGTATATATGCATGCATATATAATTAATGAATGTTTACTTGCCCCACATATGATATAACAAATATAAATTCAAATACATTCAAATACATTCAAATAATCACACATCGTAGCCATATAACACGTTGCATCTCAGAATTAATTTCTAAGTAATAAGTTATTAAGATTAAGATTAAGATTAACTTCCAAAAATTGGTTTACCAGTTTATTTTAAAAAACAGAATGTAACGTTTTCAGTTTTTGAATGATTGCGGCACTCTTGTGTATTGCACTCTGATAATGTTAGGTTTATTACTTCCATCACAGTCATAACTCGAGATTCTAGTTTAACGATTGCACCTGATAAAAATATATAATGACAGCCTATCTCCGCATTCTCCAATCATTCATATTTTATCAACAAACGCAAATTTGTGAGAACATATAAACTGTGATATATGGTTTCGTGATTTCGTATTGTATTTTTGCATATGCAATTAGATTAAAATCCGCCATTAGATCGCCATTCTATCAATAATTTGTAGCTTTGTAATAATTTGTGGCTTATTCGACATAGGGGTAAGTGGCGATAATATGAGGGAAATTGCCAAATAACCGCCATCTCCGTGGGGGGGGGGTGACAATAACTAAAAGTTTATAACTGCTTATTTGCTATGCCGCCTTAATATAACAATCTAACAACGTATAATCGATCATCACTGAACAGGATGTTCGTTTCATTTGTTTTAACATGTTATCAGCATTGGTTTATCTAAGTTTATCGATGTCGTGCCATCTTTTTTGTTTGATTAGCAAAATGACTTTTACGATGATGTTTTAGCTCAGTCAGACAGAAGGTGGAAGGTTATACAAATGTTGAATGTGTGGTGGTAATGTTGATATCGTGGAAGTGCAGCGTTAATTCAATCAAGATGCTTTAGGTATTGGAATGTATCGGATACAGTTTTAATAAGTTCTAATAAGCATGGGAATTTTTTGCCAATTAAGCAAATTGCCACAACCATTTATTTATACTTTTTCGCTGCCAGCAGCAGTTCGTTGCCGGAAAATACTATATATCATTGTCATTGTACACTGTCTGTAACAGGTATATTTTGTAACTTGGTGGGTGTAATTAAAGTTACGAATTGTCTATCTGCAAGAGTAGGAGTTTAAGATTTAGACGAGAGATAAAACCAATACATGTTTGGAGGAAAGGAGACCTCACAGGAGGGTAGGGCAAACACTCTAGTTTTTTGTATGCGAAGTACACGTGGAAAATTGACAATATAATTATGAATATTTTTATTGTATGCAAATAATCGTCTTTATGAGTTATCCTAGTTTTAATCTTTACCAGCAAAACGTTTTTATTTAATTTCAGTTAAAATTAAAATTAAAATTTGTGATTGTTGTAGTACCATTCACCATCACAAATTGGTAAAACTGTGTTGAGAGCAGTTTCACCTGCATTCTTCTTCCGGTATTCAAATATTGTCATTTTAATTTTGAGAAATTGAATGGGTATTATCCATTTATTATTACACTCGAAAATATCCAACTGCAGTATATGCCAAAGAAAAGCCATGATTTGGCGCGGGTACAATATGAATACATGCAATTTTAACACAAAACGATATGGTTGCAAGCCCCATTTCATGTTTAACTAAGACAGCCGCTTATGAAAGTACAATGGCAAACCGTTATGTACAACACTGCCGTTTTATGTTGAATAGCCGTATTTAATTATTCTGTTTTGAAGTTATAATCAAAGAAACATGTACAGAGTGAATTCAATTACAAGTTACATACTCATCAGTAATAAATTGCGTCGTTGGCATATTTTTCTTGATTTGCACAAACGCTCCCTTCACTTTAAGTTTTATAAGGAAATTATCTTTTTCATCTTTCTTTTTTCAAATAGTGTTTGCATTTCTGTATAAATGGCAAATTTATCAACTCTAAGGATCACTCAAAATGTTATGCAAAAGTGACATTTTCAACAACACAGTAAATATTCTATTGATTTTCATACCGGAAAAGGAAAAACTTTTGGTTCGCTACGCCACGCTGTATACAACCCTACAACCACGATGTTATGCAAATGAAATGTGTTCTCACAAACAATTTCATCACATTATTTATAGCGAGAAAGTATTTTTCATGTCCCATGTTTATTTACTAAAATTTTAATCAAAGATTTCTATATTCATTCTATTCAAAATGGCGAAGTTAAAATATGTGAATGGCGATAATGGCCATGCACACTGTGGTTTTGTGTTCTTATCAATATAATTACTGCAGATGAGAGCAATCATTGGATAAATTCAGAAATTTTAATGTACATATTATATACATACATTAGCTGCTGCCCACTCAAGCCGCTGCGTACAAAAAGCCTACGACCTTTTTTGTCATTGATTTATCTACCTACCACCACCGTCATGCTATATCCCAGTTTAATGCAAGCTTATAATATTTTATGATTCCACCGAGTATAATCGAACGACGATTAACACAATCTTGTGTAAGTAAAACCATCATCCGTCACATCCCACAGTTTTTAAGCAAAATTCTCAAAAAGTGTTTTAAGT
The DNA here is from genome assembly GCA_027744055.1 of Callyntrura sp. NNG-2020. Classification (NCBI taxonomy): domain Eukaryota; kingdom Metazoa; phylum Arthropoda; class Collembola; order Entomobryomorpha; family Paronellidae; genus Callyntrura; species Callyntrura sp. NNG-2020. Next base: position 3,868 of record JAHZNE010004290.1, read on the forward strand.
TCACAGTCACGTCATTACAAACGAGCTGCATATTGACACACGCTTGAAGAATCATCTTGAAATCACGACAATCATGAAGAGCAAGACGAAAGAAAACGATATTTCTACCTTGTAAAATTTGCATTGCTTCTCTAATGTGGAGCTGTCATGAAGGAATTGGATGAGGTTTATACATAGTAATTACTTATGCACAAATGCACAAGATAAGATGAAAAGTGCATATCGACAATTTTTATATAAATTATAAAAACAGCTAAAGAAAGTTCAGTGAATATGAAAAAAATGAAATAATGATTGAATACGAACTTGTTTAAAGGACATGCTCGTGTAAGAAAGGAAAAGGAGGCTCATAAAATAATCCGTTTCCTCATTCTTTAAAATCTTTTTGCATCTCTGTACTCTATATATAGTTTACTCAATCCACTATTATTATGATTATTTATCCAACAAATTTTGTACTGAGGTTGACAACAAATTATGATGAATAATATCCCATCGTGTATTTCCTTGTAAAGGTATAGAGCAAACGAGGTTTAACCTAACTAGCCAAAAATTAGTGTAATAGTTGAAAATATCTCTAGTTGTAGTACCACCGTCGCACCTGATAATAAACTTACGACAAACTAAATGTTATTGTGGTCGCGTTCACTAGTTCTCATTCGCATCAGCCTATTTTTGTTACTGCTTTTGTTTATCATTGGAAATGAAAGCGAAATGAACCTAGATCTTATGGTTTAAACTGCAGTTCGTATAGAGAACAACAGTGCCGACAAAAAACAAAGCTGCCTTTCCTAACTCCATTAATGGTAGAAATTGTTGGCTTACTAGAGCGTTTGTTTTTCTTTGCTCTAATTCAAGTAAAAGTAGCGATTTTTAAAGAAAAAGACAGTTTTAGCAAAGTTAGCTTTTGTGGTCGTGTGGTCCAGTTTAGAAAATGCTGCTTCTTCTTTGCTCATTTGGATCTCACTTTATAAAAGAAATGACAGTCTACACATTTTCCCCCTGAAATGTCTTTACATTCATTTAATAATACAATGCACATGCACATACAAATATGTATCAGAATTCAGAATTTACTTGCTGTGTGTGTACTGACTGTCATATATTATGATTTCAAAAAAATTCAAATGAAATCATCGTCAACGTCCATTCCCCAAATGAAAGCAAGTCTAACTAAGAATAACTTCCTTTTTTATTCAAAACCTCATTAACGAAAGCATACTTAACGAAGCAACAAAGTTATTTTTAGAATGATTGAAACTTCCAACATCGGTATATTAGCTTCTAAGTCGTAATAATTGCTGTATTATAGGTTTCTCACGGTAATTCAAATTACATAAAAGTCCAATCATAACAAAATTGCATGCATAATCCACAGCAAATTTTTCACCACTTTCGTTTTCACTCAATGCAGAAATAGACATTTATTTTCCTTCCCTCCTTCTTCGTCTTCTAATCGTCATCATTACAATGTAACAGGTGCAACGGTAATTACCACCAAAAGTTTAGTATTGCTTAATACACATCACCATTTATTCTTCAGCAGTCATTAAATCCCAATCACGATATACCTTCGTATCACTTACAGAACACCGACTTTATTCTACTATTGGTATCAATAAGCTGGCAAAATGAAAATTTGCAGTCTCTGACAATCTCTCACGGTGTAATAAAAAGAAATAGAAAAGAAGCGTATCAAATGTCTTGCACCTACACGATTATATGGTCATTCACATTATTACATGTGCAGTAACAGGTAAAATGCTTTTTGACTGCCACCAACAATCTAGGTATGTAGGTATAATCCTGTTATATCATAAAAATCAACAGCCAGCAGGAAACCTTGCTATTTATTCATACATCATACGTACACCTGGTTAATAAGAAGAAATGATAATACTCATAAAGTGCGGTAACAATTAATAATCGTGCGTAGAGCGTAGCTTTAAATATTTTAAAAAAGTCAACCTCAACGAAAATTTTTGAATTGTGTAAATCATGACAAAATTATTCTCTATGAAAAACCACTGCAGCTTGAAATGTCCAAACCTGTCATGATAGACCATCCATCATTCATCTTTTACTTTGGTGAAGGAAAGGCACATACAGATCTCTCTGGTTTGGCAGTAGTGGTAGTGGGCATTGCCATTGTGAATTGCCACACCTGTCATCTTCTTAACAACGCCATCGCCACCACTATTATCATTTTTACGTGATATACAATATTAGCATTAATTTAGCATATGACACTGTTGCATGCTCAAAGTGCATTTATTTATTTATCTGTAAGATTTTCTCTTAATACTAATATCCTTCCTTCCTGCCTCCTCCTCCTCTCGTCATTAAAATCACAAATCGCAACATTTATCTTAAAAATAAAAGCTTATCCCACAATTTTAGTTATCCCAGGTAAGCAAATACACTCGTGTGCAACACGGTTAGGATTATCTCAAGTTTTGTCTACACATTTTATCTCATTTTATCTTAATAAAATTATAAATAGTATTTTATTATAAACATTTGTATGTACCATAAAGAAAAGAGGGAGGCATTCTCCTATGATGATCGCTCCCTATCCCTATTTATGCAGAATCAGAGTCAGTCAGTATTCAGTATGTAACTGTTGACACATGTTTTTGAAGTGATGAATGAAGAAAGAATATTTAATGGGTAAAAGTGTCCTAACATCCGTTTTGGCTGTGATCTGCCACAACAATGTACATATTAGGAATTCCCATTTTCATCGCACTCATGTTTACTTGCAATTGATCGTGCCATTCATAGTGCACTCATATTCATCAGCTCATCATTATTTTTTTATTCCCTAAAATTTGATCACTGAACAAACGATGCGTGTAATAATAACAACTTGTTCGTATTATTATTTGATAGAAGTGTGTACGTGCGAGTAATGTTATATCTTTTTTCTGTTACCTGACACAAGTCAAAGGAAAATACTTTTCCCATCGACATATTTACTTGGCACTCTTATGCTTTTATCCACCGGCTATATATATAAGTAAGGTGCTCGATACCACCATGTTCCTCATTTGTCATTCTGAAATTGAAGACGATACATGTTATGCAAACGCCTTGTAATAGTCGTCCCATCAAATTCAAAGATGAAAGTGAGTTGTTCATCATTCGCAGCACAGCTTTAATATCAATCTTTTGTTCTTTGTTCTTCTCACCTTTTGAAAAACCACTAGAAGCTGTGCTGCTGCTTGCAGAAAACTGCATTTTTGGTGAAGTTGGTGATAGTTAACAGCATGCGCTTTATTGCGTTTTGTGGGTAGTCCACAGTGTTTTCGTATTCTTTCCACTCCGTTTTCCTTGTTTTTCTGAGTTGTCCTTCAACTTTTTTAAAGAAAAAAAAGAAGAAATTTACATGTATCAGCATTTCAAAAATAAGGATAAAAACAATGTTCAAAAGAATATGTGAAATGATCTTGAGTGCCTTGCTGCAGTCAGCTAATTTGCAACAGTACCATTTCAGAACTTCTCTCAGACACAACACCTTGTGTTAGGGGGTTTAGTTTTACAAAATAATTATGGGGGTATCGTCATTTACGCTGGTAAGTTTACTACACAAGTTAAAAAGGAAGTTCAATGAGTATAGGAAAATATTTTAAAGATTTTTTGTGTATTTGCAGGTACGACCCAGCGCATTTCTTTGCACATGCCTGGTCGTGCTAATGTTTTGTTTTCCAGAAAGTTGTCTTACGGGGAAAAAAGGACTTCCTTCTGTTAAACACCTTTTCGGTGTAGGATTAGGTTACCAAAGAGTAGTTCAGTATAAGCCAGTTCTAGTAATATCCAAACATAGACGAGTTAAGCAGCAGCAACAGCAACATCCAGGATGGGGATGGAATAGCGGTGGCAAGGGTTATGCCCCAATTCACATACAACAACATGTTCATAAGCATGGCAAAAGTGGACCCTCATATGGACATCCACCTCCGCATCGTCATCGACGTAAAAGGAAAAGACCCCCACACCTCTTCTCTTCTCTGAGTACAGGCAGTAGCAGTGGTCGAGGTTGGGGGTGGCGACAAAGTTGGAGAAGACCACATAGAAGCTATAGAAAAGGTCATGGGAGTGGAAGGAACCATGGTCATGGCGCTGATGGAGGACACAGTGGCTACGATAGCCCTGTTAGCCAGCACCTTACAGGCGATCACGATTACCACCATAGTACCCCTCATCACGAAATCTCTGAGCATTCATCTCCACTACACTCAGATCATGGGAGTGTGTGGGGAGCCAGCGTAGGGAGCGGTGGCGCCTTTTATCCTTCTCAATCCTCCACTTATTTCGGGTCGCCTTACTCTTCCATAGATGATACTGAAGATGATCACGGCGGTTACGAAAGTGAAGTCCGTGAAAATTGGAACAAGGATGTTTCTACGACTGCGGATGTACCTCCCTCGTCGACACCCACCCCCTCCCCTAGGCCTCCACATTATCCCTTTGTAGATTACTCAAAGAACGACGGGAGTGTCACTAGCATGAATCGAGATTTCTTGAAAACTCACATGAAAAATTTTCGGCAGTTTCAACATTACCAACAGGCAACAACACATCAACCTTCACAGGATCAAGATGAGAATCAGTTCGCCCCATTAATGCTTAAAGCCCCTGGTCCATATTTCTCTACAATGGATGCACACAGTTCGGAAGCAGAGGAAAGAGGAAATGCTCATGATGACGATGAGTACAGAGACGAAGATGCTCGAGGAGGTAGTACAGAGGGGTTTGATGAAGACTACACTAGCAATTTTAATGAGTTGAGCAAAAAAATGATAACGTTACCACAAGACAGCACTCAAAATTCTGTTTTTCAAACCACCACACAGCCAACCACGTCGACTGCTGTCGTAAAAAGCAATAGTAACTTTCATCAGGTGGTAACCACAATGCCAAAAAATAATAAAAAATTCAAGCCAAGTCCCAGAATCGACGAACTGGGTAGTGGTAATAGCTTTAATAAACCAGGATTTTTTCCTACTTTTGAACAATTTAAACAAATTAACATGGAATGAATTGATGTCCATTAAGAACAATATAAAATTTTGTTAAGTACACAAGTACACTGTTATACGATGTATTAAAAATAAATTAACTTTTGTTTATTTGTTGAAAGTTTAAAAATACAAAAAAAAATCATAAATTGATTTTATAGTATAATTTAACATGAAACTGCACACTATTTACTATCACCGCTTATCCAATCATCATCTTCTAAATCAAACGTATAAACTCCGCCGCCAACTGAGCAAATTAGTCTTGGTCTAGTTGGATGTGGATTTAAGCTAGTCACTGGATGATTATTACCCTCATCATTAACTTTTAATAATCCCTTAACCTCCTCAGTAATTAAGTCCCATACATAAATACTTCCAAAAGGACTTGCACTTAAAACGAACCTGTCACTGAAGTCAAAGCCAACCTCGATTTTATAATCTTTAAACTTATCATTCGTATGACCTTTATAAGTAGCTAATAGCTCTCCAGTATCTTTATCTATTAATTTAACAGTTGCATCTGCGACGGAGATTAAATGACTTGCTTGATCCCTACTGATGGCAACACTGGTAACCGCTTCCGGCATACAGTCTATGGAAAGAGAACCTTGTCTCAGATCGTATAATCTAGTGTAACCATCAGCGCCACCAACAAGAATTGTATTATTTGTGACAGCAATCGATGTAATACAGTCTTTGGACTCGTCTAAACATTGAATTTCTTTCTGGGAGGAACGAGCTGAACGCAAATCCCACAGTTTAACGGTATTATCCTGAGATCCGGAAATAATAACAGTTGAAAGTTCATTAAACTGAATGCATGTTACAGAAGCGTTGTGACCTCTCCAGCGGCGAGATAATCTTGACGTGGAAACATCCCAAAGGAAAACGTTCTTATCTGAACCTCCCGAACAAAGCTGGCTATTGTCACACGAGCCTTTCACATCCAATACATCTCCAGAATGTCCTTGGTAAGTACTTAGGAGGAGGGATCGTTCTGGATTCCACAATTTTATGGTACGGTCAGATCCACATGTCATGACATACCCTCCATCCACTGGAACAATTCGACAGAAAATAAGATAGTGGAGGTTAACCATTATCGTGATCAAGCAAGAAAGCGCAAAGAATGGTTTGAATGAGTATCTACTTTAGAACTACTGACTAATATCAATGATACACTGAAAAATAAACATACCATTATACCGCACAGCACGAAGTGATCCTTGTTTACAGTTGGGGATCGTCAACACTGGTGTCCGGGTGGCGTATTTTTCTGACATAATGGTATTAAAATGGCATACAAAGTGTGCTACGGGTTTTGTACTGTCAACTGTTTGTGATACTAATGTGACAAATATTTCAAAGTAAAAGGTTATCAACGCACTGGAATTTGCAAAATGAGTAGGTTGTTTTTGCGTTAGCTTTGGCTCGAGGAGCAGCCTCGTTGTTTTTATTTGTGTAATAATGTATTGCACATTGCACCTGTCCTTGTACCACCGGTAAATTTATAGGCACATCAAGTACAGCGAACGGCCTACGTATTACCGCTGCGCTCACATCTAATAAACTTTAGTTTCAAAATATATGACGTTACCAAAACGGTGCTATTGAAAGTAAATATTTTTTCAAACTCCTCGTCGGCCCAAGATTACAAGTATTTTGTATTTAGTTCGTTCGTTTATGATATGCATAAAGTGTAATTTGTAATACGAATTTTAAAACTTGTGCGTTTTGTGGGCGATTTTATGCCTGCACATTTGTAAAAGCACTATGTATTATTACTATTTTCGGCTTTATTGTAGACATTCAGAGAACTGAAACATGTATTAATGGTACAAGAATTCCAGGTACAGTGAAGTACATCAACTTTTGAGGAAAGAAAGGAGAAAAAACATTAGATAAATAAAAGCATTCTTTAAAAACTGACAAAAATTATTTATGTTAAAAAGCAGAAATGTCCAACTCTTAAGATCTTTGAGTGAATGAAAAACTCAAGAGTTGTTATTATTATTATTATCATAAAAATGGTTATTAGTCTTTCTCGGATGCTCAAATATAATTGGACATGCTAGTAAACTCAATATTTTATATCGACAATAAATGGACTAGGCACGATGATAATTATGCTTGCTGGAATGCTTGATTATTTGTTTGCTGGAGACTCCATTCTTGTGGAATAAAAGAGCTTACAAGGCTCCTATCCTACCTCATTTTCGTTTATTTCGCCACAGCGAGCGTACATATCAACGACCGTGTTTGTTTATGAGGAAAAGTCATGTGTTCATAATATTTACATGCTGTTGTTGTTTTGGTTTTGGTCGTTCCCCAGCCAGACAGAGATGTAATGTACTTTGTATTTACAAAAATACTTTATCGCTTCATGTAATCGGTACTTGGTACTGCTCAGTGCTTGCTCAGTCTAATTATTGTGTTCAGTGCTAACTTGTATAAAGTGCTATTTGTGTTATGCCATGCAAACTGAAGCGTAAAAAGTGTAAAAAGCAAACTATGATAAGATGGAAATTGGAATGCAGTGCTAGTGCAGTGTATGCAACATGTAAGTTTTGGTAGAAGTAATTTTACAATCATTTACATATTTTACATTAGTCAACGGTAAACATTCTTATTTCATTTGCGCCTGGTTAACTTTTAGCCCCATTTCACTTCACATAGATTATAGGTAGAATAAAATTGTATAATAATGAAGTCATACTGATACATATTATCATTTACGTGGGTTGAGTAGCACTGTCCTTGAGTTGGTGATAATATTTTGTAAAAAAAACCTGGAATAAACATTTTCAAAGGTTTGTTTTTTATATTGCATAAAGTGTTGTACATTTGCCTATTCAGAACATGCAGGTATTTATAACAAGAGAGTGGGAAACAAAGTACGAAAATTGGTTCCAAGAATTGTTTTATTTTTCTATTGTGTATCGGTGGTATAACGCCTGCGTTGTGTCGTAATTGACAAACACATAAACTATTCCCATTCAAGGAGCATATTTCGTAGAAAAACGTTTGGTTGTTGACACGACGTTAGGTCAGCAGCAACCAACGCCAGCAATCTGAACCAAAACTTCAAATAACTACGCTGAAATTCTAAGTCCAAAATGTATTTACACCTCCAACCTCCACGATTCAGAGCTCCAAAAATTAAATCAGAATCTTTACGTTGAAATGAGTAGATGAAATGTCAATAAAAACCAGTGAATGTATATATGGCAAGCAAAAAATTAAAATGAGCAGCCATTTGTAAAAATGTACTTTGCATTTTAAAAAGTAATTATAGATTTATACCTGATTTGAATTTGAATTCAAAGTTATCTTTATCTATCAGTGATCTCTGAGAAAACGGACTCAGAAACGTTGAAGTTCAAAATGCAGCCACTCCCAAGTTTTCATTAATAAATCGACCATAGTGAGTAAACGAATGAAGAGTAATTTGATAATGCTTTTTTTGTTTTAGTTGGCGTTGCTGGCTGTTCCATACCCTGAAAGTAAGCCACTTTGTTTTACCACCTGGCGTTGGATACAACTGTAATTTTAAGGTTGAAGGTAAGGTCTTATGTCTTTATTATAATTCGTATATATTAACTTTTGTCATTGGGGATTACAATCGTTTGCGTAACAAATAGGTACAAACGATTTTACAAATTTTTGTACTCCAACACACCCGTATGCGCGATGTGGTTTGTATTATGTACCTAATTTGTTATTTTTGTATTTTTAATGTTTTAGAGCACAAGACACCATGCATGCGTCTGCCGTAATTGGATTAATTGCCGTTGGAATAGGAGTAATAGCTGCTGTTGCATACGCTTTTTCAGACAGGAGACAGCAGCAATCGCGCTATCATAGCACAGGAGGAGGTGCAACTGGTGGTACTACCAGAACCAGACAAATGCACAATTGGGAAGAAGATGAAGATTACCCGTATAATGACGGTTCACGCACTAGACGCAGAAGACCTACGGAGAATATATCTGATGACGACGAAACCATCAGTAAAGAATCAAATGACCTAAGTTTTCGTTGCCCTATTTGTTTTGAAAGTTTTCAAGACTTGAAACGCAAAGGAATCTCAATTTATACAGTAACTGATTGTGGTCATACATTTTGCTACGATTGTTTGAAAAAAGCTATTGGAGATAATCAAGTTTGCCCAAATTGTCGTGCTAGGACTCTCATTAAAGACTGTCACAAAATATTTATTTAAGCATGTTGTCTATAGCACATGAGGGAGAAAATCAAATAATTAAGAATATATAACAGTCAACCGTATAGCCTGCTACTGAGCTTCAATGTGATTGGATTAAAGACTAATACTAATGGCAATAATATGAAAGTAGCCCAGCCAATGGAACATCAATATTACCCACTCTACTCAGGTTTCCATTACAGCTTTTAAATCCACCTTACCTTTTTTTGTTGTTGGTTTTATAAAACCTTGAATACGATACAATTGTATAAATATGTACGAATGTATTTATTGTTAGACCTAAGATAATACTGTTTACCTGTACTGTAATAATATTTACTGTTATATAATGTAACGTTTAAATAAAATTAGGCGGTGGTGCCGTAACCTCAAGTTTCCTTAATTAAAACATCTCACATGTTCAATTGAGTGATTTTAATTGCGAAAGAACATTAAATGAAAAGACAGTCAATCAAACAATCAATGTCTCATTGTCAAATTGAACCCTTGTTGGCTCTGAATTGAATAAGTGGCTAGCTAATTTTCATTATTCAATTGATGTTTTCAGGTTGCTGAGTGTCTTTCCTCTCTTTGAGCTAAATATTCGCGAATCGTTATTGTTATTATATCAAATTATTTTTTTGTCAATCTGCTTTTGTGTATCTAGTTTTTCTATAGGCAAGAAATGATTTTTGTAAATGAATATTTTTGTACAAGTAATCACAAATATGACAAGTTATATTAATCTCTCAATTTTTTTTCATTCTGTAATTTACTTCACATTAATTAATCAAAGCTTGCCAGGTGTCCCAATGCATAGTAATCAGTCTTTGCCACATGCTAGTGCTAGAAGTGGTGGGAGCATATGTAGCGATGTGAATCACAACAATTTTCACGTCAATGATACCCCTATGCAGCATCCAATATGTAGCAGTATGCTTCCAAGAAACGGAAAATACCAAGCTGAACCGACATCCACCTCACCTTGGAAAATTTACACATGGAAATCTGAAATTCAGCAGTACCACACACATCCCGTTGTTTTGGGTTCGGATAATGGTTCTCAAAAGTTTGTTAATTATATAGTAACCGCTAAAGCTGTGGAGGGGGGACATATTATAGGCCATTTTGAGTACCAGTGGGATGCCATACCAATGTGCTGTTACATTCCAGGACAGAATTATTCACATGAAGGAACACGTCTCCAACCTGTTCGTAATAGCAACTTATGATATTCTTTTTATCTCAGTATGCTTACATATAGCCTGAAATAATAATATTTTAATGTCCCTAGAATGTACTGATTGGTGCACAGGGAGTTCGTATACAAACTTCTAATCAGACGGTATTATGGACAGCTCCTAGATTTTTTGAAGGCCACATTGTGTTCGTGTAAGCACATAATGAATTATTTAATGCAATTTACGGCATTAATTTTTGATCAGTTATATGTTTATTACCAGAGAATGGGTTAGAATTACCGTTTAACATTCGAGGTTGTTATTATTACACAGGGCAACATTTTGGAAGAGTGCGAAACTCTATTGGCCAAATGTGACTTCTTCACCAGTTACAGTTATCAAGCGGAACTTAACAAAACACCATTATAACAATGGCTAAGGCTATTCTATCAATCATTGTTTTCAAAGGCATAATTGATTAGTACAAATAAATACGCTTTTGTACCAATTATGAAAGCAATCATTAAGAGGGCGCGTCCGTCTTTCCATCATCACCAGTCTCATCAGGTTTATCGCTAGCTTCCGCTTCTGCTTCCTGGTCGCTAGTATTTGCACGTTTTTGTTGTTCGTTACCATCATCTTTTGCAGGGCACCAAAGACCAGAATCTACACAGCGTTTCATGTGACGCCTTGCTTCCTCCTCTGGCATTTCAGTGATAGCTTTCTGTAGCATTGGAATATCCTGGGCTTGAAAGCATTTTTGAAGTACTTCAGGCAATGATTCAAACACTTCAATAGGATCCAAACCACCTGGCCCCAATCTTTTCTTACGCTCCTCCTCCTCTTCCTCCTCTATTAATTCCTTAACTTTTTGCTCGGCCCGGGTACGTATGCGCTGACGAAACAGTTCCAATTCGGTGTCAAACGCTTGTTGATATTCAGTTTGCTCAGCATGTGCAATTTTAGTGAAAAATGACGAGGCCACTAAACGCTTCCCTTTTTCTTCATCTGACAGTTCAGGCGGCTGGTCGCGTTTCGATTTTGTATTTATTACAGTTTTTGAGAAGCCGTCTTGACCAATCGTGTCTACATTCCATGGGCATGTCCTTTCCTTTTTCGAAAATGCAGACTCCATCTCTGCCAACTTTCGAGCTTCATCATTATATTCCTTTTCCTTTTTTGCTACTTCTCCCTCACCCTTCTCTTTCATTTGTTCCAGTTTCTTTTTCTTATCTCGCAATGCCTCCTTCTTCTTTTGAATTTCATTCTGTTCCTCTTTCATCTCTTCCATACGCTGCATGCGAGCTTCATGACGCCAACGGTACAAAGAGGGCGTGTCGATATTTGGGTGAGTGTCATCTTCATCATCTGACACCTGCACATTATACAATCAGCAATATACATTAATGTACTCCAGAAAAAAGTCATTTTCTCGCCAAAAAATCTTCATACCTCGATATCCTTCCATTTGCTGTAGTCCACCATATTTTTCTTACAAAAACTCTTTATTAAAAATTTTAATTTTATTACAAAAAATTAGCCAACATCAACTTCTATGCATGCTTTCAGGTCTTTAAGAAATTTCAAAGACCTGAACTTGTACACTAAATACAATCACTTTATCACTAAACCTATTTTATAGCTAATAGCTATATTGGAAAAATAGCAGCTGATATTAATTAGCCTAAGCAAAGTTTGAGACGTACGACAGTGACAAAAATTAGTTTTTTTCTCGTATTTTCCTTTCGTTTACCGAGAAATACTGACAATGGATGATATTCAATTTCAGCTGTTTACATTTTTGCGCGTCATGTACACAAACATATTTGCATTTGGACTGAATGAAGGATATTGTGGGTTCACTGTACCATATACCAGTGCAGTAGTGTTATTATAAAAGTACATAGTAGTACATTCTTTCAATCTATCACACGTCACACACACAACACATACATTTTCCCATGAGAGAACATACATCACTCACACCATCACATGACCACACACAAAGATGAAATGACGCAATGATTTTCAACCATAGAGCATCCAAACTATTCCGTAAAGAAATTCAGGTCACCCCAAGCACGAGCCGTATTGAACAAAGAAATTATCAAAGGGTGAACCACAACTAAATAAAAAGAGGGCGAAAGAAATATGAGCGCTTTCCAATGACAAAAGAGTTGTGAGGAGTGTAATGCATTTTGTGTAGAATCTCAAAGACTGAAACATGACAGCAGATGCTGTTTTTTTGTCGTTTTTGAACAACAGCATTTTCTTATCATCAACAGGCAGACAGACAAAAGAAGAAGCTTTTGTGCGTTTGTATTGTGTTGCTCTGTTTCTGCCTTGCCACCAGAATACGGCTGGCTAAATAAAAATTAATTGACATACAAATATAATTATACAGAAACGATTACACTTTCAAAAAGTATTATTTCGTGTACAAAGATTTTAGCCAAGCTAAATTATACGTAGCACAAACACACGAAAAAACTGGCTAATACGAAAATAATTGCTTATACAGGCATACCTGCACAGGAGAAAAACACTTAAAAGTTATAATTGATCATCACACACAAGTCCATTTATCCCGAGAGGACACTACAGTACACATAACTCCTAAATCATGGTAATTTTTAACCATTTACATTGTCTATCTAAACATGCAGTGCACTGTGCACCATGAAGTTGTCCTGTGCAATAAAAGACAGCAATATGCATTACTTACTCTAATTGTATCATGCAACACAATGATACAAGTCATAATAGACGTGGCTTCGAAAACTATAAAGAAAGCCAGTACTCTCTGCATGAAACAGATATTACAAACAAGATTTTTTTACTATTATTTTTTTATAGTCTTGGAGCGATCGTCGTCGCAATGGAGGAGCCAGTGTGAGAAGTAATGGGGATGAGAGTGATGGGGAATTGATTGAAATGTTTCCCAACGAAGATGGTCCTGGTGGACACGCAACTGATGACAGCGACAATGAATTGATCGCTGAAGATCCCGATGAAGACAACCGTCCCGCAGTGTTGCCCAGAAGTAGAAGGCGGCGTGCTTCACGTTCTCCTTCTCTGCAAAGTTCAGCGGCTGCTAGTGCGTTGAGTAATGAGCCCTTGCGCCATTTGAACAATGATATACCTTACGAATC
>JAHZNE010004291.1:0-41182 GCA_027744055.1 Callyntrura sp. NNG-2020
GTCGGATGTATCAACAGGTTGATAATTTAAGTAATACTGGCTCAATCAGGACAGAAACCCGTCGCAATAATGAATTAAGAATTACTACCACTATTACCACGAACAAGCCACAAGGACGAATGTTGTATAAAAACTCTTTTCACCTCAGATGTCGTTATTTTCTCAAAGCTAAACATTTTATTCTACGACATCAAAACAATAAAACATCCAACACGTTGCTCGTGTGCGCAGGTATTAGAGATTGTAGTTTTATTGAAATAATTATTAGATTTGTTTGCAAAACGAAGTTAGCTGCAGAGGCACAACACAAGGTAGAATAAAATCATTTGAAGTGTTTAAAAAATGACAAAAATATTCACATGATTCAATCGAGCGAACATCATTCCAACTGATGAGAATTATATGAAGGAGAATGAGACAAAGGGTATTTGTACAATTGAGCGAAACTGGAATCAGTTGTTTTGTTGTTCATTTGATTTTTTTCAACTTCTTCTACCTTCTCATTCGGTTTTTAATACATTAGGCAGATTTCCCGCTGTTCCTCACCGGGAATCTGTCAAAGGCAATGCAATTGCAATGAGGGTTTACGGCTAAGAAGAAACGCATAGAGTATAGTTTCATATAGTTGCAGTGTCAGTCAGTCAACAAGCAAAAAAGCAATGTAATTAGTAATTAGGTAGAGAGGTAGACCAGCAGCAGCAAAGCAGCATGTAGGTATGTATTACCTGTACACATACTACTGCTCGTTTTTGGATATCTTGGTCCATCAGCTTCCCAATCCCAACAGCAAAATAGCAAGCAAAAATAGGAAAAAGTAAATCGTATCTTGTTTTATGCTGTCGTGCTTGTGCGTGTAAAAACCTAAAAACCACATAATATTTGTAACAGTAAGGAAACTTCATTTAACTAACTCCTAAGTAAAATAACAGAAACAAGTTAGGAGAACAACGGTCAAAGTCAACCCCTGTTAGTATTATTGCAATTGCTGTTTCCTAAAAAAAATCGTGCACACACAGTTTATTCAACAGAACTAACAGAACTCTCCGGTAATCTGTTGTTATATTGGTATTTACTTGTAGCAACATGCCATTATAAAAGTATCAATTAATGTTTTAAGTTACGTACTGCAACTACTAACTAGTCGGTACGGCACATAGTACGAATTCGTATCTTAATCTTGTAGGCGGATTGTTGTAACCGTGATTAGATTAAATATTAGATCTAGATCATTTTGTTTTGGTATATTGATAGTATTAGTGTTACATTTTACATTACTCCATCAGTCCATCATCTGTGGATCAGGTGTTCTATGTTGGATAAAAGTCAACAATTTGACAGACAATTGACAATATATAATACAGCTCACAATTCGTGGGTGGAGTGGAATTGTCCAAATAAGCAATAGTCAAAGAAAAGATCAGTAGGTAAAAGTTTCCTGGTCACTGGTCTGGTAGTAACCAAAAATTTCGATATGTGCTTGTAGTGAGTGAGGTGCAAGTGGAATACTGCTGGACTTAACCTTAAACACAGCGATTCCTGGGATAAGTAAGTATATTTAATAAACAATGGTCGGTAATAATAATAATACACATTGGTGATGCATATATACTTGGTATACGCAACATCAATCGTACGTCCTTAATTGATGTCGATCTCGCACTACTCAGCCTAAATGTTGTTATATAACTTACTTTGACTGATTTTATACACGTTTTCAGAATAAACATTGTTTATTAGCTAGATGAGAGTTTGTTTATATATAATTACATTTTACTATTACTACTCCGACTACTTTTAATTAATTCAACTATTTCAACTAAGAATAGTGGCATGAATTTATTATATTCCAAGTTATATAAAAAGTTTCCTTAATACACACTTAATAATTACTTGTTGTTGCATGGAATTTTTTATATTTAGGAAAATTCTTTTAATATAATTACACTATCAATCGAAGCGGAAGAGATAGAAATACAGGAAGGAAGTGACCAGTTTCTTGAGCAGGAACCGAAGATATCATGTCAGATATAGAAGATTTTATGGTAGACGAGGAGGAAGATTATGGGCTCGTAAGTATACGACTTTTTGTTATGCATATGAACAATGAACATGCATATTGAAATTCGTAATATTACATAAATATTTTTATTAACAATTTTTTCCTTCCTTGTGCTACCCAGGAATATTCCGAGGACAGCAATTCAGAACCAGACGTTGATTTGGAAAATCAATATTATAATTCTAAGGCTCTCAAAGAAGATGACCCTAAAGCAGCTCTGCAGTCGTTTCAACGGGTACTTGACCTTGAGAATAATGAAAAAGGAGAATGGGGGTTTAAAGCTTTAAAGCAAATGATTAAGATCAACTTCAAACTGGTAAGCTCCAAAATTTAATTTTCGCATTCCTAGTTGGCAGTGTGTAGATTTTAATTATTCATACATTGTTTCAGGGAAACTATCATGAAATGATGAGCCGGTATAAGCAACTACTAACTTATATCAAAACAGCAGTGACAAGAAATCACAGCGAGAAATCCATCAATTCTATCCTGGATTACATATCTACGTCAAAAAATGTAAATAATATACCATAATAGCCCAAAATTTCCCATTTTAACTTATCGGACGTTATCTTATCATTATCGTTACATTGGATTTATACGTATGCTTTTAGATGGAACTACTACAGAATTTTTATGAAACGACTTTGGAGGCACTGAAAGATGCGAAAAACGATCGACTTTGGTTTAAAACCAACACTAAGTTAGGAAAACTGTATTATGATCGCAGTGATTTTCAAAAATTAAGCCGGATTCTGAAACAACTGCATCAGTCTTGCCAGGTTAATTTTGTGATTGCAATGATTGCCTACAAAAAATGCCATAAATAACCGACTTTGTGATTATTAATTAACAATAACTGCATTCACTTATAGACGGATGAGGGCGAGGACGATCTGAAAAAAGGAACACAACTTTTAGAAATTTATGCGCTTGAAATCCAAATGTATACAGCTCAGAAGAATAATAAGAAGCTTAAAGCTTTGTACGAACAGTCTCTTCATATAAAATCTGCGATTCCACATCCTTTGATTATGGGAGTCATTCGAGGTATGAATATTTCAGCGTAAATTAAACATTAATAATTTTGCTTACATTTATAAAAAAGGAATTTTTTAAAAATTATTTGTTTTATCTAAAAAATAATAATTTTAGAATGTGGTGGTAAAATGCACCTGAGAGAAGGAGAGTTTGAAAAAGCTCATACTGATTTTTTTGAAGCTTTTAAAAATTACGACGAATCTGGAAGTCCTAGGAGAACAACATGTTTGAAATACCTGGTTTTAGCCAACATGTAAGCGTCATATCGTTTTAAGAACAACTACGCGATAACTTTAACTTGTGACGATTCATACTTGTACTGTCAAGAGAAATTAATTTTTAATTAATTAATTGAAGTTTGCTTTTTTTGTAAAAATGTAACGGTATTCATTGTATTTAATTTGTAGATCTTTTGCGTAATATCAGGACACAGGTTTTGATTAAACTGATCAAACCATACACCCGTATTCACATACCATTTATTTCAAAGGAATTAAATATCGATGCGAGTGATGTTGAAGCCCTTCTAGTTTCCTGCATCTTAGACAAGTATGCATATTATTTACTAAATAAAAGATTTAATGATGAAGCTTTCAATCGTGATTTTTATTTCTACATTTCTATTAATCGAAAGATGGAGTATGTCAATTAATGGGTGGAATTTTTGTTACATAATCAAATAGCTAAATTGTTTATTTCTTGTTCTATAATTTTAGTACGATCAGAGGGAAGATTGATCAAGTTAATCAAGTTTTAGAGTTGAAACACGAAACTGGAGCAGGATGTGCCAGATATTCAGCCCTCGATAAATGGACTTCTCAGTTATCCGCCCTTCATAATTCAATTGTTTCTAAAATATAATATACTGCTCATTTATTATTAAAATTTCATGTCATTACTTTTCGTTTTTTTGGCATTTTAATATTATTGTGTTAAGTAGCATTAGTTTATTCGCAAGAGTGCAGAAGTCGTACTGTTGATTATTATTAAATTAAATGCATACTGTCAAACGCTTGTTTCTGCTTCGATTATAAACTTTTTTTTGTGGAACAGAATGTTTGACACTCATTTCATTGATAATAAATAGTATGGTGTGTAAATACAACGCTATATGGGTGGAAGAGGGTATCCGTCGTTCCATTACGATATCATGTGCAAATTTAGCTTATGTATGTTAAAATCGCAACATAATGGACAGGGGTTTCATTAAGAATGCATTTTTAGCGTGACATCAACAACATGCTGTATCCTTTTAAAAACGGTTCGTGGCATTGCATTGACAGAAAAGGTCGATGAGCATATTTAATTAAAAGGAAAATGAGTCTTTTAATATCAACATTAATTGTGGATGTACCAGTCTTAAGTATGAGCATTTAAAACTACATCACATCATCCGTTGAACTTTAGCATTATGCAGACTACGCCATTCTTATACATTGCATTTTATGGTTTTTGTATGAATGAAACACTACGCACCTCACCGACGATATCATGCCCACACGCCTATTTCCATATGCACAACAATAAATTCAACATCTCCACCTACATACACTATCGACGTACACTAACAAGCATCCACCCACCCAGACTCAGTTGGGACTTCGAGCCGATTACAATTTCGTTTATTTAATGTTAGAGGAAATATATTTGTAAAAATTATGGAAGTTTACGCTGTTTTGTTTCCCAAAACGGTACTCCCACTCTACTGTATATATACGTTTACATTTTTAATATTTCTGTCGGGAGTATGGATGTGTAACCAAAAAGCTTAATGTTTTCGAACAGAAAAGAGGTGTCAAATTAACTGCAGGGTATCATTTATTGCTGTGACGTACCGTTGTCCGACATCAGTGCTAATCCTACATGTCACAAAATGTTACAAGTGTACACCAAAGATCAGGTAAATGTTAAGCCGGAAGGATGTAAGAGCTTCTCCACTTTTACTTTTAATAGCAGGATTCAACCAAATGCCACCTACCATGTTGAAGATTTAATGACGTGAGAGGAGATAGGAAATGAATACCACAATCACTCTAATCAAATATACATTTGCTCTCTGACTCTGACAAAATGACATAATATATGGTGATAAATATTTAGCATGTATCAACTTACATGAACATGCATATTTCATAAAGCGAAGAATCAACTGCCAGCACATTGCAATTCCATAAGCTGATTTATTTTCATGGTTTCATTTTCAACCCTTCATCGTTATAGTGGAACAACGGTGTACTATTCCACTTCGAAACCAAACGACTGTAGCATATTACCCCATTTGTTTGAAGCTACAAATACAAGCAATTGCAACAATAATTTGCAACTACCACATTTTGCATAGTTTGCATGAACAGATATATTTGCACATCGTCTGTGATGCATCCTGATACTTAAGGAAACGTGAGCAGCTTCTGTCTGATGCTGATAATGAAAGGTGAAAGAAAATGCCACACATTTCAACGCGATATTATCTTAAAGTAGAATACAATAAAAGCAAGCCTAGCAAGAAAACAAGAGGAAGTATTTTTATAATATTGAAGTTGAAGTCGTGGGAGTTGGATGGATGTTGGATACGCCTACACCTTGTTCTCCAGCAACATGACGTTGTTCTCTTCGTACCATAAGGCATCTCTCCCAGATCTGTAGGCACTAATAAGAGCCTACGAGTAAGTTATGAAAAGATGGTTTTCCCAGCTGACTGTCTCTCGACAGTTTTGATGGATTCTTTGACCAGATTACTTCCTTCCTTACCTTAAATTGTCTGGAAATCTTTCTAACAGCCACCTTACCAAACGGCGACCATGACTGTACCTTCCCACTGCATATATATACATTATATTGTATTATAAACAACCTTGGATAATTTATAAGTTTAGTGGTAAAGATTCAGTAAATAGCTAGAGCGTCAAACCCTTTTCTAAGAAGCATGAACTCTTCTATCTATATACATATTGCATGCTTGGGAGAAAATAAGCACGAGCCTACTGAAATAATCTATAAGGCACCCGCATTATTTATAAGGAGAACGATTTCATAACACAGAGGACGGCACTAAACTATTGAGTAGCAATATATCCATTGTAAGATCATCATAACGAAATACAAGTTTGAAGATATATGTTTAGAAGATGTAAAGTAATCAAGTTTTTAATTAATCGAATGCATGTATCTATCCATTATTATCCTTTGATTTTTTATGTTTCATGTCAGTAATAAAATGATACTAAGATAATTCACCTACCCACACACGGCATCTAACATTTATATATGTCACGCTTTCCCAGACGTTGGCCTCTCAATCTCAGAGAGGAAAGAGAAAGTCATGTACGATAAGAAGCTACGGATTAACCCACAGATTATTGTAAATTGTAGAACACATTGGAGCATCATGGTTTAATAACATGGAACTGTGACGTCATCCATCATGGTTTAATAATACCACAAAGATATAATTAGACCACCACCGTCGTTGGAGCTGTGGGAAGGAAACGAATAAAAGCAACCCAAAAGCAGCGCATGATGACATGATGTGTAACATTATGTATGATATAATAGGCAATAGACTAGGAAAGACGTTCTTATACTTTTAGCTTTCCTAGCTCCAACACCTTAAAATATTTAGAAGTGCACGTGTATTGCATTGCACTGCTTGCACTGCCCAGTGCACACAGAAAGGCATTTGTTCCTCCTACTCGCACAATTGTGTAAAGTGAAATGTTTCCCCGTAGGTTACGAATTATGTATCTCTTATGTCTGTTTACACCACATAAACAAACACACATATACAAAAAAAACAACAAACGTTGTAAAACAAAAAAAACAGTAGATATCTCATGTCTCACAACAGCCTTGTGTTTGTACTTGTACTGGGTGTTTGTACTCGTCGTGGTGGGCATCGAAGGACAGCAGCACATTCATCATAGGATCAAACGGGGAAAGTAGGCGAAAGCAGAGTTAAAGAGGTATAAACAGGCAGATACATATTATACTCGATATACTGGCTCTCTCCTACTTCTTTGTGTGCTTTTATGTTGTTTGTCGGCTTTCACTCGCAGTACATCTGCGCTGGCTTTTTACTACTTTTCTACTACTACCCGACTACTACACAACAACACTATGCATGCAGGCACACACGCTTTCTAACACAATTTCTTTCACTAAAAATCAATGACGTAACGTGTCTGTGACGTCATTTATTGCGCCTGAAACTTGCGCTGTAACTCTCTTTTTCTCCCCTTTTATCATATAGTACATTCTAATAAGTACACTAATATTGTATTTTTTATTTTTCAAGCACATTTGACAGCTGATAGCTGTCGTAAATCAATCATAACTAAATCAGGACATCAATAATACTTGGTTCAGAGCATTTCGTTTTGGATGTACCCTAATTGGCTTTAGCAGGTATGTACTTGTTCGGTGTTTTTCATTACTCATCATGGAGTGGGATACATGTTCAATTTCGGAGAATATATTGATTTTTTATCGGATGCTTGAAAAGGTAAGACGCAATCAGCTTTCTTTTACTACTGCTGTTCTGTTTCTACTAAGCTGCGTGTTTGTGTCTGTGTGTGGGAGGTAGCACTGAATAATGTATAAATATTGTTGTATTCGTCGAAGTAGTAGTAGTAGCACGAAATTAAATGCTGCTGATTATAAAGTATGCAGACAGTAGTAGAGATGTTTAATGTTTAGAATGAAAGTGTTTACTAGATTATTAACATTAGTTTAGAAAGCAAACCAGTAGTGTCGGCTTTTCCCCTAACTAAATTACTAGGTGAAAATTGAATTTTATCAATTGGCGACGGTACGACAATGTAATTATAAAGTGCAAGGAAGAGAGAAAGCAATGCTTATTATTGTCACTCTCCCTGCGTTCGGTGGGGGTACAAGATCGTCGATATATTACATTATCAGAAACCAAGTGCAGTGTACCCATCCATTCCATGCCCATATTACCTCATAAATTATGTATTATTCACATATACCTTGTGTATTCATTTTAGGTATATTCTAACTGTAATAATGTCCTTTGCTTTTGGTGATGAGGTATGGCTTGTGTGGTCTTCTGTTGTGTAAAGTTGACATGATCTCTTTCTCCCTTGGTGTGTGAGTGTGTCGTGAGTATACGTATGGATGGAAAACAGTTTCCTTTCCTTCTCTCGACGTGATGAGGCTGAAATAAAGATTCTCCAATACGGTTCGTTCGACTTTATGTATGGTAGTGAATGATGGAAAGAAATTCAGCAAAAGAAAGTCTGCACTCTGTACCTTTCTCCCTAACTAAAAGAAAACATATTGAAGGAAAATCAGAATGTGTGCAACTCCGTATGACATTCAAAACACGGAAAATCTTTTTATTCAAACAGTTTCCAATAATACCCATACTACTTTAGTGTTGATCTACATAAACCAACATAAGGTGGAGTAAGCAGTTCGGTCTTAAGTCTAAAATGCGGTTACCGTTATCCATTAGCAAGAGAAACAATTGCTATTGCTCCAAGTTGTGGAAAATAGTTGATAAAAGTTCAAGTCTAACAAGTAAGAAAATACGCAATAAATCGGATCAGTAAGTCAATTATAGAGTGAAAGTGAAGCCAATATAATATAAAATACAAAATACCAGTTGAATGTCCAAATTCGAAAGTTTTAGCGGTTTACAAGATAAAATAACGTATTTTTGTCACAATGACTTCATCTGCGACACATAGTCAAAGCTACTTTAGTAATCACTGATCAAGCCAAAGGAAACTTTAAATTATTCGATTCGGTTAAATGTAGCTGTAAGTTGTGAGACGCTTGAAATTATATTTAATTAAGTGCGTAGTGTGATTTCTTGAATGTCGTACAAAGTGTGCACGGGAAGGCAGACTTGATTCACGATGATTTGGAAATTACTTATTGCAGACGTGGTAAGTTAAATGTTGTAAATTGCAAATATAAAAGACTTATTGGACTTTTCTAAAGAAGAATGAAGGTTCCCCCCCACGAATTATGTGATTTTAATCATAATTTAAAAAATATTTGGAACATTGAACACCGATAGGCTAGGTACTTACATGCACATTAAAACCAATATTTTTATTATTACAATAAAGTGAAACGGAGGGAACACTCCTAAATTGTAACTGTAAATTTTTTAACAAGTTTTTGGGCATTTGTCGGATTTGACACGTCTCATTCATAAAATAACAAATTCGTAGGTTGTACAAAATCTTGGAAAATTTGTAGAATGGTGTTCAAGTCAGCATTAGAGTACCCCAGATGAAAGAGTTTCTTAGTAGATTATTAAAAACAATGCCTGTTCTTCATTTTAAAAAATGATCATTGATTATTATTATAGGAAAGTAATTATAGAGAAGAAATTAGTAAGATATCATCTCTATTTGTGTGACATCAGACAGTGGCATCACTTCATATTATTAGCATGTTCCTGCGTCACTTATTTTTGCGATTGCGTTGCGTTGACCGGTCGTCTGAAATTTAAACGATATCTCAATTGCTATACGTAAAAGAATTTTGAAATTCGGGAGTCGTGATTGTGAACAAGTATTTTATTATCTGCTGAAAGATGTAGTGGTCAAAGAGGTTAATATTTTGTCACTTTATAAACCATAACTTAATCTTAGTGAAAAGTGAAAGCACAGTGGAACATTCTAAATATGTATTGAATATGGGGCCGTCGATCCATCTAGACAGCTAACGATGTCACAATTCAAAGTGGAACAAAGTATGTGACTCCGCCACGAATATGAATTTTGGGATTCTGTTTTCAGGAGTCGACAGAGAGTCACCTCACATTGTAAAAGTCTCCAAGTTATCCTGAACATCAAAGGGGGTCAAAGTTTAAACTTTCTTTTACTCAATAGCCCAAAATGCATAATTATTGGTAAAACTTGCAGATATTCATAGCTGATTCTACTTCACGTCACCGATTTTCTTTGTTTACTAAAGCGTTTTTGTTATATATTCTCATTTTGCCCCGAATTAGTTTAAAGCATGTGCAATGACGATTGCCAGTGTCTAATAGCAAATTTTTCGAATTGGTGTTTTCATGTTGGCTCAAGGAGACTACATTCATATTCTTAGTTTGACTATAGTTTTACACTACCTTCTAGTAATTTTTACAGGAGCAATATACATCCGCTGTTAAATTGAAAATCGGAAGCTCCATTATAGTCAATAGTTGCCAGGTGCAATTTTGAAAATTGAATTTTGTATGACTAGAAGACTTGAACAAAGCAATATACATCCGCTGTTAAATTGAAAATCGGAAGCTCCATTATAGTCAATAGTTGCCAGGTGCAATTTTGAAAATTGAATTTTGTATGACTAGAAGACTTGAACCAAGATCCTTTGACATGGAGACCCTATCCTGAAACTACTTATTAGTTTCAATGGTTTCAATTAAGCTTATGTGTAAAAGCCTTGACTTGAACATGTCGCACAATTGTCGATGAAGAATAGAATAGAAGATTACGTATGATGACGATCACGGCAAACTTTTTACTGTTTTTGCGATTGTTATGGGAAGGCCCTGTCCCCTCATTTTAGTAGATAAGACATGCTTTTGTAACGTCTGCTGAAAGTTTACTACTGTGTTTTGACAACTCTTGTACTTATTTACAATCACCGTACTAGTACTAGTTATGGTTTTGTATACGTTTCTCGTTTGTCTTCTGTTGCCGTCCGCTCGTATCAGCAATCCACAAAACTCTTCAGGGAAAAGGAATATCACTAGTTTAGTACTTGATACTTGAAAACTTGAACAAGTATAATCGCCAGGTTGGCACAAATCGTCCAATTCATGTATTTTAAGAGGGGATCATAATTTAATTCAAATTCAGTTATCTATCGTAAAGCAATGGAGTTCAATGTAAAAAAAAGTTCTTCGGCATGGCTTTCATTTCAGAAAAATGCCACGATCATGTTGATTTTCCAACCTACGAAAATTTCTGCCGAAAACTGTCCCTTGTGCAGTTTTCCGCGGACAGGATAACTTTTGTTTTCGATAATCGATAAACTTGTTCATTGACGCAGATAGGTTATGATGAGCCCACTTCGACCTCTGTCAGGTGAGAGCAAATCAAAAGGGAAAGTTTTACTTCCATTACAACAGCACGTGATATCATTGAAATGTTCCATTACAAACATATAGTTCTGTTAAAAACAGCTAGTCATAGTCTTCAATAAAGACTCTTCATCTTGGAAAATGCTTTATTTTCTCAACCTTAATCAGCAACCTACCCAAAGAAATACAAAATGGAATGTCGAATACTGTTTCTCTTATATGGTGCAAGATACTCGTTTTCTATACCGTCGTTCGCTTTTCCGCTAGGTATTACAATGTATTGACAAATAGCATGTAATCAAATTATGGGACCGTCCCAGTAGGCGAACATTTATGGACTCAAAAGGATAAATTGTAAAACGATTGTACTTGAATAGGCTACATGAAAGCTTAACCTGTACTTGTATTAGTAATATAATATTACTACTTATTCAAATATTTAATTAAGTAGAGTCCCCAAAAGTTGTTAACTTACATTTCCTAGTATATGACGTTCAAATTAAAATGCCACTTTCCAAGAACATACAGTTGACAATCGATGCATTGTCATTCTTATATATAATATATGTCCATTCCGCTACTTGTAATTACAGATACTAGACGACCGTAACTTGGAAAGCTAAATAGGTATGAGAATGAAACTCGTACGAAGGAAATCCATACATATCACGCACGACACTCATAATACATTTGGCATAATACACGCTATTACACTACACTCATTGTTTGCACAGGAGTCGTTTGATTGAAAACACTTTATACTTTTCAAGCTCATTTTAACTGTTCCAGATCAAATTAAAAGAAATATATTGTTTTATTTTTCAGGACTTCATCAACGCAGCGATCATTGATTCACTCTTGAATGAAGATTGTGAAAGTTTTTCTATACGAATTCGCAAAGTAGAGGTAGCCCCTAATCCGAATTATAGAACTGATCTCTAACTCGGGAAACCATGTACTCTCTATCAGTTTATTTGGTGCGAGTTATGTGGCAATCTTAAAGTTGAGGATTGCGTGGTTTTATGCTGCCGTTTAAAGTGTTTAAATTTTTAGTTGGAAAGCAGTATAACAATAAAAAGGACTACCTATGAGGAGTTACATTCCCCTTCCGTCGGCATTTGGGGCACCTCCACTGCCTCCTGCATTGATTCCACTTCCGTTAGACCCAAACTGTCCACCTGCAGTGCTCCCATCATATCCGAATACCCCAAACACACAAAGCAGTGGCTATTCAACTGCAGGTCATTCTAGATCGTCATCGCCCATGGGCCCCGCTCACGCAACTTCAGCTGCAGCTAATACTCAGTCACTGTTACACACCCTTGAGTCCTCCTTTTGTGCTCCGAATGGTCCTGGTGGACTACTTCCTATACCAAACGCCGTAAACGTTAACCCATCTGGTATTCCATCTGATGTTTGTGCCAATAATCCCAGTCTTGTACTCGCCGCTGCATCCAATGACCTGTCCATGCTGGGAAACTTTCCGGCTCTCCCTGGTCAGTTCGTGGTGTATTTTCATATAAATCCAGGAGTGAGTGTCAGCTTTCAAGTTGGAGACCAAATTCAAGTCGTCAAAGGTTAGACCACTCACTAAAATAATTATGCTTTTGCTTTCATTTTGCATCGCCTAATGCTGTTGCTGTTGCTGCTACTTTCACATGCACGAGTTCATACGTACCTACTTTTCTTAATTGGCTCGGGGCTGCCAAGCCTAGGCATCACTACTAAACTAGGCTCCAAATGCGTGTATGATTTATACGTACCACGATTTTATTTTTGCAAACAAACAATTAGTCAGCGGATAAAATAATTGTTCGGGATTTTAAAAAATTATATATGCTGGTTGCAGATTTTACAAACTTCTGCTAAGCTTTTGTGCATTGTTTACTATGTAGCTTTGCTATTTATTGCTTATTAATTATTTCAATCTGCTTATTCGTCTGTTTTAAGTTAATTAATTTAATTTGATACACTGTAGTGGCATTGTAGTAGCAATATTCTCTTTTCTATTACTCTGTTTTAACTGAAAATTAGATGGGGATCTCAGCACTGGCCCCAAATTTTCCGTGTGTCGATCGACGACCCAAATAAGCGCTAAGACATTTCTTGTACTACATGTATAACTTTATGGATATTGTATGCATCTTAACTATCAACTATAACTGTAATTGTTATATAACGTTTACTAAGTCTTATGGAATCTAAGGATATTTGGAATCGATCGATGGTAAACTCATCGTTACCATTATAATAGACATGGCCCACTATAGCACAGAAATATGCATGTAGCAACATTAAAAAGGCTTTTTATCTATCACCTTCAAAGCGTGGCGGAAGAAAAAGTCTGACTTTTTATCATCATTCTTTTATATATTTAATAAAATTCAATTTATGTTTATAGGGGTAGAAATTTATTTAAAACGCAAGCTTTTGATGACATTCTGTTAGCTTTTCAAGAGTAAATCGAAATACTATAAATATATTTGTCAGCGATTTGTAGGAAATGAATTATAATACACACGAAAAAGTGCCTTCGACAAGTGGTTTCAAAACTGGACACATGTTGTACTCGTGTGCTGATTTTGGCATAGGATATATATCTAACGCGTCACACGGTAGTACTCTCTTCTCTGCAAACCTCTGTATACAATATTTTAGAGCAGAATAATCTGAAATTTCATGAACCTACTTGTCAATTGTAGCAGTAAAATATTCAAGCCAAACGTTGACTGGGTACACAAACACAGATAAACATTGGTCTATCATTTTCTCATTTTTTGTCGACCCAATATAGCAAAATAGTGGAAGTTAGCGATGGTCTCGACTATGCAATTTTCTTAATTTTTTAACTGAAAGTTTGCTTTGTGGTTCCTTCGTGCAGGTGTGCACACAATACAACAACAATGGCACGCCTTTCGCATCTTCCGATGACCATGTTTCATTCACTAAAATTCAAATAAATACCTATGCTATTTTATTTTTTTGCCATCACGTCCTACATTTTTCTTTAAAATTCGTATCTGTTCTCTTCTGTTCTACCAAGGAATATATACACATGACTGTGTTTTACATACGGAATTCCTGTCCTCAAAAAAAATTGAAAAAGAAAATGGTTATTGTTCGTAAGGAAGCATTATGGTTGTAATTATTTATATGCGTACGCTACACTAAACCAATCTAACTATACCGTTTTCGGTATATTAAAGGAAAGTGTTCTTGTAGATTCACTCAAACACTGAACAGGCTGAACACTTATCTTTGCTTATTCCCAGCCGTTCTTCTTAGCAAAAAATAAACAAAACGTCATAGTAGTGGTTGTCGCTTGCACGGATGTGAATGTATACGAGGACAACTGTTCCCTTACATTGCAACAATAGTTTAAGTTACGGTACAGATCACAAGTCTTCTTTTTACACTATATACTCTACTCAACATTCATATACCTTTGCGGTTAAGTATGCGCCATATTGTATAGCCCTATATGCTAGGTCGTTGCCATAAAATCATTACCACGTAGGAGTGAAAGAAAAGGTAGTAAAGCAGCTCATTTTGTTGCAGTAAAAATACTGAATGTCTTCTACCTCTATTCATTTTTGACTGCTGAATGGCATAGACTTTTAAGCTACTAATTTCCAAACTCATGTTCTGTAAGAAAGTTAAATAATAAAATGTTAACAGAATGATTTGAATGAAGGTAAAACTTAACTTTCATCATTTGTAGTTACAGTAAATAGAAAATAAATTCAATCCCCAACGCGTATTAAAAGAATTAATGATGATGATACAGTTGCACACAATGCATTCGTACACAGACAACAGACAGTGTTGTGTGAACGAAACCTGCATTACCGCAAATAAGCGGGAAACGCTTCCCATGTTTAATGTGATTCGGTCGTGTATGAAGTGATAAAAAATGTTAACGGAAATTTGACATCTTTTAAATTGCAGTGTTAAATTATAGGTCGCCAATTAAAATAAATGTTTGGACACAATAATTATGAACCGACAGAAATTAGGAGGTGTAATTAAATTATACTGACTAGCATTTTAGTGTATAATTCCCATCCAAATAATTAGCATTTCAAATCTATCAGATCTTTAAAAATGTTCATACAGTATAAGTTTTCAAGCAATAGTTGTCATTTTGAAACTTCAAAAGCAGACACATTTGCGCAGCAAATTACATTATTTTATCAAAACTATTATCTATTATAATATTATAACAATAAAAAATGGAGGCCTACAGTGTGTAATCATGTAACACTGTAATAATAATATACCAATAATCAACCATTTTCATTTCTACGAAATTCATATTTTATTGCCTTCCTTACCTACCCCTCTCTTACTCTGTCAAAGGTTTCATAACTTTCACTTTGCGGGTTGGTTGGTACGTATGAATTTGACGGTACAAGTATCAGTACAACAGAAATATATTGAGCACCAAACATTACAACTTTGGAGATGCCGTAAATGGAACGGGAGTATAGTAATACGATTTTTTAAAGTATATAAAGTAATGTGTATGATCCGAATGCTTTTCTGCAGCAATAAGGAAGTAAGTTAACGTTAACTTAAAAATAAAAATATAGACACGTACAGGCTTTCTTGAATTGGGCCAGAGGACAGAGTTCACAGTGTCTCAGACATGCAAAGTCTGTATTTTGTAAGGATTTACGTACAAAGATAATGTACCAAGTTTTCATAATTTTGGATAAGCAGTAGTACGCAAGCATTAGCATTACATTGTAACTGTAACCACTTTAATGTGGTGGGCAATGCTGATGTAGTGAGTACTTGCCACTTTCAGTTTACTGGTTACAAACTCTGCGTTGTTTATACACATGACAGTTTTTATTATTAAAATTTACTTACCTTATTAACGTAAATATATATACATATAGCAGCAGTGTCATTGTCATCTGAAGTATATTCTCAAGATATAATCCTCGTATCTACTTTTTAGTGCTGTATTCATATACATTCGTTCACGTTTCATATATATTGATAGTATATGTAGGCGCTATTAAAGCGATGAACGGTTTTCATGTGATTTATTATTTCCATTTACAAAAAATCAACATAATGCGCATTTAATGAATTCTCTCTGCAAAGGAGTTTTATGATGTATGACTACTTTGTCCTCGGAATCCATTCAGAGAATGACGGGTGCGAGATATATTTGTATTATATTAAATACATTATAGAGTTAATCGTCACAATATAATAGTTCGAACAGTGTGCACATCCATTGATGGTCTCGAAATGCAGTGTGAAAGTTTCGGAATGTAGCTGCGTTGTATAAACTTTATTAACTGCATCAGTTTTTGAGTTGGATGAAGATCCCAAAAGCAATTGTCTTGTCTTACTACCATGCATCACCACACCATCATCATCATAGTATAACTTAGCTGCTTCATCTTGTAAAAAATATATGCACGGGCTATGAATTATGACGAAAAGCAGCTTCTTTTAACACGGCATATACTAGTCATCTGAGCTGGGCAGGCCACCAGCCAGATATTAAAATCAATAAGCTAACCGAAGGTCACTGATCATCGGGCAAACCTTAATCCAACGACCATGGGTGGACTACAACGTTTAAAAAGCCACTGCATGCAATGCAAGTAAGTGCATTGGTTGGCTCACTGTGTATAACTAAAAATACCTAAGCGAAAATACCTTAAATCACCAACTTATTTTGTGATCACTTTGTGGGATTTGTGATTAATCACGAATCCGCGAAACTGATTCAAGTGGCAGGTGGTTTACCCAGCTCTGCTTGCTCTGTTCATAACATTTTGCCTACGAGAGAGAATGATAGAACCCTGCCCCGAGAACAGAACATTAAATTGGCTCTATACAAGTTACGTTATAGAACTAGTGCTTGATAATTTTTACTTCACTAAACTATGATAGTCTGTTTTAGACGTCAATAAAATGGATAAACAGTGAGATATGAAGAATCTGTGAGGTATTCTTGGTAGCTATATAGTGAGCATAACTGGTACAAAACTATTTATTCCAATGAATAGCAGACCTTTAAGTTTAAAACTGACATTGTAGGTTTTTGACCCGTTTGTGGTAGACTACTGCTTTGCTTATTGTTATATTATGCTGCATCTCCATACAGGCATACCTACGTCTACTACTGCGTCTGGCTATTTGTTGAATACAATCGCGTGTGTGTGTGTGTGTGTGAACACTGACAAGACCAGCTCTTCCCCCACTCCTTCTAAACTAACTGACATCGCAAAATGTACATACATTGTGTCCGCACATACACATTTATTTAATAGGTTAGGTACATCTGATTTAATACCTTGTTTAGTAGCTAAATTGAAGGGGTTGTTGTAGGTAAAGTCTTACTTTATAGTAGTAGTAAAGACAATATAGGAATCGCTTTTATAGGATCTGTGTACACACAAGGTTCTTTGTCTATATACGTAATTATGTACGCACACTTGAAATATTTCGCTGCCTGTGCCGCCGACATTGTTTGGTGCTGTTTTTGACGATGGGTTGCAGAACATCCCCTTTTCAACTTGCACTCTTTGACAGCTGAAGCAAGATGTAGGCACAGGTGTAAGGAGCAATATGAAAATTATCTCGTGTAAAACAATGCTTAGAGTTTATTATCTGTTAGTGTGCGAACAATAAGACATTCTCTGTACTAAATGGGACTTTAACAAGTTTGAAGACTGCAAAACTTTATAGAGACGAGAGATAGTCATCTTCTGTGCAATGTAATGTTGTACGTCGTAAAATATGAGAGATGATAAAACAATGATATCGTATGTGTGATTTCACTTCTGTCATTATCGTAGATGTGAACAAAGCGCTTCATATCCATGCTCGTGGTGGGCAACATCGATCGATTGGAACCATTATTACAAGTTTGAGAAATATTTTGTTTCAGTTGTGGAATTGACACTTCATGAACATTATTGCGACAACAACTTATAAAAATGTGAGCAATTATTAACCGTTTTGACGTTCCTGTTGACGTATACACGATAACGTCTGATCAAGTATTTCATATAAACAATTCAATATTTTTTCAATCTACTTTTATGTGCACATGCAATGGAAAGACTGATTGATTTAAAATTCGTACTAAGTATGAAGGAGTGGAAATACATATAATAAAAGTTTCTAGACGTGCACGACATACATGAATGCGCTCAACTCTGTTACAGGAGCCAGAATAATAATATAAATTTAAAATTCGTATTCGTATTTATACGAATTGCTAGTAGCTTGGTTTGGGTTACCAAACTAGAACGGTAGTACTACTCAGCAGCGTTTACATGCGCATGCTCATTTTTTTTTACAGAAAACGAAAAAAGTTTTAAATAACGAGACACAATAATTAGTACGTTGTATGTGGTATTTGTGCAAGTGGGGATTCATCATTCATCACGATACCCACGTAATTTAAATTTGTGGTAGTTAGTGCATGGTAGAAAAGCATTTCTGTCCCTGATGAAGTGATAGTTGCATGACAAAGGAATTCAGGCCATCCTGTATGCAAGGCTGAAATACTACCTATATTTACCTAGCAATTTACAAAAGGATTGCAATACAGCGGGTTTACCAAAGTAATAAACTAATATAGTACCACATAGCCACAACACTGTCAGTATCTGGTACACAAGCAGTGGTAAAAGAGCATAATATAACAGTAGGCATTAGGCATGTGTGTGACATCAAATCTATATACTCCTGTCTGTCGTACCAAAACCAACCCAAAGCCTGTATATAAAGACATTAAAATATTATTTTTGTATCCCATATTATGTTAGTAACATAGCGCATTGCAGACATAAAGTTAACTTAAAAGCAATAATGTATAGTAGAATGCATTTTCCAATACCTACTTGTAAAAACGAAACAAGTACTTTTTGACTTGTGAGAGTGTGAAGACAAAAAGAGTGTATAGTGTATGTGTATGCGTTTATTCAGTCAGTGCATTGGGTGATTAAAATCTCTTGTAACGGTATTTCCCTGAGAATTGTGAATACTCTTCGTGACAAAGTATTTTTGTGCACTTGTTGTGCACCAGAAGTGATTATCTTGATGCATTGTGATGCGATATGGTGATTGCCTTGTATATTATTTATTAATGCAGCATGCATAGAGTATAATGAAAGCATAGGGAAGCGTAAAAAGTTAAGACAGAATTGTTCTTGTCATTAGAACAGGCTGCTTTTTTCTTGCTGCGCACATAGAGCGAGTATTAAAATTGAATTGCCTATTTACAAACTAGGCTGGGTATTTGTTCCTTCTTCTTTTGATGTATCGAATTATACTTGCGTTCACTTGTTCAGAAAGTACAAACCGAAAAGTGCTGGCCTAAACAATATCAAAAGTCATATACTTTGGTCGTTTGTCATTTTTAGCTCTACTAATTTTTTTCAGTTGTGCTATATAGGAATAAAGAGGAAAAAAGAAAAACAAGATTCACCTACCTGTTACTCAGAAAGTACAAGAAAAAGTATGTATGAGGCAATTCAAATTCACACTACAATAAATGCCGTACTATAAACTTGTGAGTCCCTGTGCGTTTAATGTACCAAAATAAAACTACTCTTGCCAAATTTATTTTGATGCTACATAATAAAAGCCAGTGTTGCCTACCTTGTAGTAAAATACGCCGTAAAATGGGTGCCTGACTGACACGTTCATATTTTGTCACCTGTTGAGTATACATTTTTATTTGTGAGGAAAATTTATTTATATAGCGTGGCACAGTATGGCTTTTATTATTATGCCTGAAGTGATTTTATACTGAAAAATTCGTGTCGCCTGCAAGCACAAGCGACAATAGTGGGACCCTTGATGTTTTTATACTTTTCATTCCTACGTTTTTGTTTCTTTACAACAGCATTCTTTTCTCTTCTGACGCTGATGCGATCTATAAATGACACGTAAAAAGTATTCTTAGGTGTACATCTATTCTTATTGCAGCACTTTATTAGTCATAGTCATGCAACAGAAAGAGTGCGATAGAGAGTAATAATAACGATGCACCTATTTTCCTTCAGTTTTATGTTACAGAATTGTGCCTTTGTCTCTATGATTTTTTCGGCAAATAACAAATAAACAAGTGTATCCTTTCAGTGGTGGATGCGTTTCTGTAATAAATGGCCCAACATCTTCTTTGTGAATGATAACACTACTAAATGTCCTCTTTTAGAAACGATACCGCCTTTCCCTTCCCAATTGACTGTTAAGTTCTTGGCTGGCACACAACACATCATATAAACCATGCATGCATACTAACATAAATAATTTGTCGATTATCCCAATGAGCGGAAAATCAAATGTACGCAATCAAATTACAGATACGTACCTGTACTGCGCTTTTAATTCTTATGTCAAGTGATTTAGCAAACCATTCAATGTATCATGCATCCTAAAACTGCGTGTAAATATGAAGTTACTTGTAGAAGATATAAAGAACCTGAGAAGTTGAGAACTGCGAGAGAACAGGTTACCTATTTGTCATTAGAACTCTGATGTCGTTACTATTAGTGGTGATTGACTCCATATTTAATTGGCTTTTGCCTTTCATAGAATAAAATGTCTGAGAATAGTATAGCTTTTACTTTTGGCTGGTTTTGTTTTACCACATTTTTCGACGTACAATGTAATCACTGATTACTAAATCAGAATATAATACTACCAAAAAATAATGATCATGATTATGTTGAAATGTCATTTTGGTTGTCAAAACTGTTTAGTAAGAACGCATTGTGCATCACATTAAATTTTTAATGAAGAGTATTCGTGGACGTCGGTGAGACAAAAACTCACATGGGACATTCAACAAGGACTCAAATCAACATAATTCAAACTTACGTTGTAGGACAGAGAAGAGGGACTGGGACAGAACACCTGTATAAAGTTACGCAGCAAAAATTTTTATTTTGAAAGCTAAATTCAATTCTGACAAATAATAATAACTTAAAAACTAAAGGCAAATCTCATATTTAAACAATGAAGTAACAATGCACACACTTGCTTTTCATCATCCATCATTATCACAATGTCACTACGCTATTAGCATGTATTGATGGAGCAGGAGATGACAAAGCGATTGATTGACAATACTTGTCACTCCAGCCTTGTAATTCGACAAACAGTTTTTTTGTGCAGGGAAATAGCAGCAATTGTGAGTATCATTTCATTCACTTTAAATGGAGTTCCGTTCGAATTACTCCGATTCTGCACATGTTAAAGTAGAAAATACACCCAACCCCTAGAGGGAAACACGTGCTGGACTTAAATATTTTGTACATATTTAATAAAATAGTTAAAGTTAATGTATCAACAGAGATACCAGTATTTTAACGGCATTTTGAAATTAAGCATGAAATACAAAAGATAAAAAGAACGTAAAATACCTGTTGCTACTGCGTTTTTATGTAACAAGCAGTGTAGTAGTTTTTGTAAAGCATATCAATGCGTGCTTGTAAAAGCTATTTCGATTATTTATATGCAATTTTATGCAACTGTATTGCTTATATATTTTATCAAACATAAAAGGGTATCTTATGTTCAAGTCAACTAGTCAAGTCAAGATTTATAAGATTGTTTACAAAAAATGGGTGAACAATAATTATAAATGCAATACAGACGACGCAAACAAAAAACCAAATGCCAACTAACTGGTGTGGGTATAAACTCTTCACGGTGTTTGTGGTAGAGTAGCGTTGTTTTGTTATTAAATATATATCATGATAGGTACTGGTGGTACATATAAATTTTTGACGAATACAAAATTGCACTTAAAACTGAGGAAAAGCTCTGCTTACTGTTATAAGGTGTTAGTGTTGTTTGTGACATTGCAAATGTATCTGTTTGTCCTACCTGTCTTCCCTATTTGGTCTAACAGTTAAGACTGTTTAACATTAAGTTTCAAGACACATCTCTAATTCGTACCATACATTAATTCTTGGGCTGACGAGAATTTTATTTTATTTTGCGGCAATTAATATGTACCTTACGTGGTCATTATATTTTGCTTTTGCATCATGTACAACCTTACAATTCTGAATTTCCGTTTTTTGCACTGAATAATCTTACAGTTATTGTAGCTAATCCATATCATGCAGCTGATGCAGCGTTGTTTATACGAGTATACCTTTCAATTTAGCATGTTATATTTTGCATGTGGACATTGTAGAAATGACGGTTTTTTAGTTGGTAACTAGTTTCCCATTGGTCATTGACTAGCTTTTAAATGAATAGATCAGGTCATTTGCGCATCGAATGCTATTTTTTGTGTAGATACGATACAAGGCTTATAGCAAATCAACATGCCTCTGCTGAAATCTAGTCTTGCCAGTCGTGGCTTTATTCCGAATTCAAAAAATCTGTACGAGCGCAAAAAATCATACTTATACCTTCGCCACTGGCCCCCACTATATCTAACATCAAACTTTTGTTCTTAGCCAATAAAAATTACAGCTACATCAACACCAAGACCATCTCTGCTAAATTGAAATTTTCAAAGTGGATCTGACAGGTACATAATGATAATAATCCATAATAAAGGGGATAAACAACTGCACTAGTTTACGCTACCCATTATGTTGTATATATTTCTTACGCGAAAGTGGTTACAACATAGTTACGTATCCCCAAACTAACTTCTGGTTAAAGAATTTATATCATAATCATTTACACTGTGCGTGACATGTTAAATCTGCATGTTGGTTTTTCGGCAAATGTTTTGTACTCGTGTAAATACAGTTTTATACACTACTACATAAAGCATAGTTTAACTTTAACGAAGTCAAGAAAAATCGTAAGAATAATAAAGTGGTCAGTTTGACCTTGACCGTTACGTTTCCGGGTAGAATTATCAAATATACATCATTTGGCAGCACTTTTAGCCTGCTATTTTTTAAAACTTTTTTCTCTATCTTTGTCCCAGATATAATGTGGGGTTGTATGTGCTAAGCAAGGGATATTGTGAGTATTTACTGCATACACAAGCGCTTAATCAGACTGCCAAAAAGTTTATTTAGAAACAAAAATTCGATTGTCCATTAAAGATTCATGTCCGTCATCCGTAGCTGTCACTCTTTACAGCGCTTCTTCGAGTCTTACAATACCCATACCCACACCTCTTCATTAATGAACATAATTCCAAAATCTAGAGGTATATGATAGATAAAATGACAGTTGATCATGCAGACACAAAAAGCGCTGCTGGTTGCAGAGTTACACTGGCATCCATTTGACTTCTCAAATATTGGTTAAAAAGTTAAACGTAGTATTAAATGCTTTTATCAACGGGGCAAAAAATGACATCGGCATCATTGAGCAATCCATGTTATATTATATTATCTGCAAAAAAATATTGGAATATCGCACTATCAAAAATGGCCACATAATTTGCCCATAACGTCAAGGTACTTTTGCTGCAAACATACAATGTTGGTCTGCAAAGGGGTAAATTTAATAAAAACTCATATTCATATATGCCTTACTACTACTACACCTTCAGGTGATACTGTGTTCTGTATATGCACGTGCTCTTTTTTGTTGGAAAGTGTTTCTACACGACGCAGGTATTTTCAGTTTAAATCTTTATTCTGTACGTTCAACTACCCCTTTAAACACTTTGCAATGTTAATGTATCATGAATGAGCGATGCAGCCATTATTTCTAATCTACCATTGAGTGAGTAAACTCTGATCGTGAAGATCGTGATGAAAAGAATGGCAAAAGGGGGTTGTAGGGACCACCACATATCATCACCGCTTTATACCAACTCAGGTAGTTTTCATTGAAGATGTAGACATTTTTATACATAGTTGCCTGTTTGTGAAAGGGATGTTAAATTTTTTCCTGACTTTGCAAAACAGTACCGACTGATTGTGATTGCTTGTATATATGTTCTGAAATAATAAGCAACTTCTTGTGTGTATAAGCAACAATGTTCGTACTTGTCATGGTACACAGTATAACTTACTTTGTTGTTGAGGCATGTTGCTCATAATCTTAAAAAAAAGAAGAGGCTCGCCGACCGAATACATATGAAGTGTTCTGTTTAGACGCTCTTCTGTCCTGTTCAGTTGTAACAGGGTGAAAATACCTATATTCAGCTGTAACTGCTGCGGGTTCATGTTTGAGTTTGTGGCTGTCTGCTTTTTAAATAATCACTGCAAAAAAGTATATAAAATATGTGTATGATTTCTAAACCCTGATGAAAAAAATGTTCCTGAAGCCAATGCAATGCAATCTGCGTGCTGGTTTTGCTTCACCATACAATGTAGCCTTC
The DNA here is from genome assembly GCA_027744055.1 of Callyntrura sp. NNG-2020. Taxonomy (NCBI): domain Eukaryota; kingdom Metazoa; phylum Arthropoda; class Collembola; order Entomobryomorpha; family Paronellidae; genus Callyntrura; species Callyntrura sp. NNG-2020. Next base: position 24,469 of record JAHZNE010004291.1, read on the forward strand.
TTTATATCCTAGAGTGAATTTTGTGAATATCCTTACCAAACAGCATTACGTGCATATACATATGTATGTATGCATTGCTAAATGAATGCAGCGTTAATGCTGTTTATAAGCACGTATTTGCCAGTTTGAAATGAATGGAGATGACTGGTCTTGTAGCATTATGGTTTGCTAAGTAAACTCTTTCTTGAAATTGTTCGAGGAGGATTTCTACTTGGCTGTTTCAGTAGGATTACTCACTCGCTCTAAACCAGCATTCAGTAATCATCGTCGCATTACAAAAATGCATGTATTTAGCAGATTCATGCCTGCTAGGGAGTCGTAGTAGTAGAATGATGTATGCATTATCGAAATCCATATGAAAGTAGCGTAAGGTAAAGAGGTAAATCAATGTACGTGTGGTTGAAAAGTGTTTCCACCCTTTCGTTGGGACGATGATGATCACGATTCATGATGATGATGGTCTGGTGGTGTATAGTTAGGCTATGTTACAGAGAAATGGTATGGGTCCGCATAGCATTCATGCACACACATACAGATCATTATTTAAGTTTTTAAAAAGTTATTACTCGTTTCAATATAGTGGTTACTTTGTGTCCTCACTGCATAATCATAAAAATAATAATAATAATAATAATAACGTATCTTGGTTGGTTTGCGTACGGTGCTGGTCGGTCGGTCGGTATGTAATACTAGAGCTTATGAAAACAAGAGGAGAGAGAGAGACTTGAGAGTTCATGTAGTAGTATGTAGAGAAGATGAGTAATTCCTAATGTCATTGTACGTGTACATATATAAATATATAAATATATATAGTAATATAGTAGACGTAGGTATATATAAATGAATATACGTAATATTTAAGTGAGGATTTTATCTAAGGATATTTACTCATCCATGTATATAAGCAAAGTACAATATTCTATTTACGTACTCACACAAGTAGATTTTTACTAGAATTGAGGTACGCTCATGAGGAACATCAGGGTTAACGTGCTCGTCTTCTCATCTGCTTTACTGCTGATGCTGCTTGTTGCTGTATAGTTGATTTCGAGTTCCTTTCTCTCGTAGATCAGCGTTTTTCTGCATATGAAAGGAAAGGATGTGTCTGCAAATGTATAGAATGCACGTATGTAACAGCAGATACAGAAGAGAACGTCATGTTTTCATTCTCGTTTCGACTACGTGCATTTGGAATTTTCGTATCTATCTAGTTCTTTCAATCTCGTCTGTATGAAAAACTACCATCCTTCATCATCAGACCAAACCATATCCTCTTCAATGGGAGGTTCGCCAGTTGCAATCTAGGGCTGCTTGGATTGTGTCAAGTTAAATCTTCATCTTTCCCAAGTCATTCTTTTCTTTATATACTTTTCAATATATGCATTTCCCCCAACCCGTAATACTACTAGTTATACCCTTTGTAATTTTTGCGTAAAATGTCCACGTTTTGGAACAAATTCGTTGGTTGGAGCCACGGAAGTTATCATTATATTGGTACATTGATGTGCGCTTATGGTCTCCGTTCATGATAAATAGCTTCAATCCAATACGTTCGTCAGTAGACAAATAGACTTGTTAATGTCTACAACTGTTTTTGCAACTGTGTTTAAGTAAAGGTGCTTCCTTTTTGTGTGGACGCGCATAATTGGTGTTATACATGTTCTATTTATGTGATGATTATCATTTTACGGGACAATCGTTGTACGATAAAATACAGTCTGCATAGCAGAAAGTGTTAATATCGTGTGTGGAGCGTGCCATGTTTTCCATTGCTTTACAATTTGTTTACGCTTCCATATTGGTAGTGGATTAGTTTAAATATGCAATCATCACAATTGGTGCCCGAATCGTAGAAAAGGTTAAGTTTACGTGGGTAATATTATAGTGTTTAGTAATGTTATCAAGGCTCCTGATAATCGGGGACTGAGTCTGAGTGGTATTCCAGTATACAAACAAAAACATTATTTTTCATACTCCTGCATGTTTTCAAAACAATTTATTACACACTATAGACGTGTGTTGTGTCAGTCAACCAATTTAATTAGTTATATATATACCTGCGTATAAGTTGGAGCTGGTGCATATGTTTGCCGTGTTGATGTGTGTATTTTTATGATGAGAAAGTGCTTGCATGTTCCGCTGGCATTTTGTCGCTCAGGGTAGAGTGCGTCAAGATAAGGAAGCTTTAAACAAGGATGTATGTTTTGTGAAAACACATACAAACCTGTATACCTCACACCAACTTTTGTAAGATTAATAACAGTTATATTTGCTACTGCAGCTCAGTTTTTCAAAAGTGCCTTTTAAATACCTTCCTACGCTGACAAGGAAAATTCTTGGAAACGTTGTTTCATTATCCATGAAATTTTATTCTTGGGCTGGGCAGGATGCTAACCGTAAGTTCCCATCTTCTATGTAAACAAAGGAAAGCAATTTGTAATTTCCATAAATACATGACACGATATCAGAGGTTTCGCTTTTTTTTACAATACACGCAACTGAAAGGAAGTTGCTGGGTTCTAAATAATGCGTTAAAAGTTTGTCGGTCGGAACGTTCAGGTTCTCTACATCGCGATACACTCATATGCAATTTGTATGCCATTCCTTTGTACAATATGAGATACAAAAATAAGATATCCAATAATCCAATCGTGCACATAAGTGTGCATTATATATTAATGCGCATTCGCTTGGCTATGATGTTATGCATTACGAAACCAGTGCAAATGTCAAATTGTGACAGTGACAACGATACCACGAATGCAAAGCAAATGTAATCGCTCTGATGATGTGGGGTGCAGTCAAATGACAACTCACACGAAAACTTCTCATGCTAATACCAAACAATGCTAATCTTCGTACTTCTCAAATCTTCTAAACTTACTGCACAGTACTGCTCATAAAATCTGCAAATGCACTTAAATTAAAAGTAGCGAGTCCTATTTTCATTGACGACTGGAGTAATCTTTTTTAAATACCACAATGTTTTCTGGTCGGTAATATTAAAGTATTCTGTCTGACCTAATGATAGATCAGCCATGTCATGTCGTATGTTGTAACAACTTCTTCATAAGCAGTTAACTATAATGCAACTCAATTGCAGTGCACTACCACACACTAAATTGTACAAAAGCAAAAAAAAACATATACACTTCTCAAATTTATTATAATAAAGTCATTCCGACATTATTGTGGGTAATCTGAAGCACAGGCAGTTAAAAATGAACATGATACACTGTTCTGTGTGTCAGCGTCCATTTGCTTCAAATATATCAGCACACCTAGCATCTGTTTCAAGTTCAATTTCAATTACAAGTATGTATTTCTTACAATCTCATGTCCAACATCCAGTCAGCACAAATTACAGTTTTAATGCAGGCTGTATTGTATATAAATACGTAGAAAATCTCCCCTTGTGTATATCTCTGGGTAAAAGGATGTCATGATGAAGAACTTTGAAAATATTGGTGATGCTGGTAAAACCCCAATGTGTAAGTAGAATAGGTTGAGCACACGTTTTTGGAGTCGGGGTCTTAACTTCAAATCATGGCTGAAATTGATCAATGGAAGGTTCCGACACATTTGCGGTTGTGGTTTCAGCACGGACTAAAACCATTAAAACAAGGCAAGATGCAGTGAAAACGGATGAGGGGGCCGTGGCATAGAAAAGTGTTTTTGTAATGAACAATACTGTTTATGAGCCCTCATAATCTCCACATGTACCTTCACTTTTTAAAAACAAAAGCATCTCGTAAAAACATTGAGTTCAAAAATATAGGGTGTTATTTCCCACACGTGCGTTCAAATGTAAATGCAGCGTGTTTTAACTTAGCCCATTTTCAGATTTCTTGGGAGATAAATCGTAAGTAAATAAAAATGAACAGTTCATTACAACGGCGAAGGAAAGGCTCGCTATCTTAAAAAACGTTATGCCTTTTTATTTTTTATTAAAAGGTTTGGGAATCTAATATCGTATACTTTTATAGCGAAACCTCAGAAAAATTCCGTTTTTATCAGAAGAAATTAATCACCTATTTTGCTCGATTGATAACATGAAAATCAGTCAAATCTACCAAATTTGACGTAAAAGTACACTTTTACTTATCATTATTATTAAAGACAACTACGTTCAAATGAACTTTGTCAAACCACTACGAAATCTACTGACAATCTGTGCATAAGGCTATTGCGACAAGCTCATGAAGTCTCTGTCTTATTTTTTAAATTTTTAATTCGTTCAGAATTGGCAATAAGCGTGATGATATGATTGCATGTTTGAATTATGAACAAAAGTTACATTGGAATTGGAACATTTTTACACGTTTCATGCTAACGTGACGGCAGCCGGATGGTAGGGCGGCGATTCAGCGAAACAAGCTCATCCCAATGTTTGAAATATATGGCTTACCTATGCACTTGTAGAACCTTTATAATATTCAACAACAGCCTCAGTCATAGTCGACTCAATATTATTCGTTACATTGCATTAGTTCAGTCGGTGTGTAAAGAATTCAAAATGTTGAATAGGAGCACAGTATATTAGTGTCTTTACTGAAAAGTCACAGTTTGTATGATTCAAAGTATAGCAACGACGCTTTCAAACGTACATTTCCAGTATGTATCTAGGCTCAATGTAATTTTAGGTAACACAATGATATTAATTTGGTATACAAATATGACATTACAAGCAGCACCGTACCAGTAGTACAACAGACGAACAGACAAGTACAGTCCGTTAGTCCGTTTCATCATTAGCATTGCTCAGTACACTCCAACGCGTAATTGTTTGTTTGATATGTTTAGAGGATTCAGATTCTTTCTTTGGTAAGAGCATTCATAAAATGATGAACAAATTACTGTTATTAGTTATTATTAGTTGGAAGGAGCATCAATATAATTTCATTGTTTTTAGTGCGTTGAGAATGTTATTAAAATTTTGGAAATAGTACGAGGAATACTATTACATGACAATCAAAAGAAACGATTTACAAAATAAATTGCAACATATTTGTAGCAAGTACAGTAGTATACACGAAATAATATACTCATGGCGCACAGTGAAAGGAGAGACCTTGACTGACAGCGGAAAGTGACTAGATAGAGATAATTTTCAAGATATGAAATTCAGCAATGTCTGCAGTGCTAAAAAATTATGTTCATTTTGTTAAAATAGTGTATTAACATTCTCAGGGTTTTGAGTTTTGTGTTGACCTTACAGTCAATGTATAATACACATTCACTTCAGTCGAATTAATTCTTCGTTTTTATTATTACACCACTTATTAACATCAAGTAGCAGTTAGCGTTACATAGGATTTCCTCTTATGAGCTCTACAAACAAACCTTTTTTCATCTGAGATCAAGTTTCATGGAAGAAGTTTTATAGCCAATATCGCCTTAAGCCCGCAGCTCTTCAGTCCACAAAGTCATATATACATATAATCTGTGTGTGTACTGTGTATATATATACATGCATATTATATATATTATATACCAACAAGCAAGTACATTATAATAGAAGATGATGATAAAGTAGTGATATGTGATGTATGAAGCGAGGAATGTTATCACTATCATGCATATGTGCGCCTGTATTGGAGTATGTCTTGTGGAAGACACTTTGCAAGGAGTCATCACGAAACAGAGAGGATTGAGGATGTTGATGCTCTTTCATTGCATCTTGCTCAAGTCTAGGTTTACTGGTTGTTTTTGTTGTAGCAAAATGAGAGTGAGTCAGTAACTTTCAAAAGAAGCAGAAAAGAAGGAAGGGATTTTTGTTTATGTAAACGAGAACATCGAATCAACTTGGCCGTATGAGGATTGGGCACTGGGCACACACAATGTACATTCATTACATTACACGAACAGTTAAGCTAAAGTGGACCTTTTGCCATTCTCAAATTCCTGGTCCAAGTTGTAACTCACATAATGTATACTACCATATAACCGAATGAAAACTACAGGACTGCTTGTGGCCGAAGATTGAATCCTCGGCCAGAGCAAAAAAGGAGATTTTTTAGTGTATATAATGCACAAGATCTGATGATGGTGTGGTGATGATCTTCCTTACATGTTTATTGTTAGTTTCTTTCCCTCACACAGTTGGTCCACCTATCCTTTCATTTGTGTTCATGCAAGGATGTATAGCATGTCCACGTAGTGTACAAATATTATGAAATAATAATACACACATACAAAAAATGAATTTCTTGGAAATTCTTCGCCTTGATTTCGTTCACTTTTAAGCAGTAAAGTGTCCCTACTTTCGTTGTCTCCTCTCGTTGTTTCCCAACTTCTCCAAAATACTACTTTATTACCCTCTTTTATAATACTAGTGAACTGATTATTAAGCCTTAATGTATGAAAATAAGCTGGAATAATCGCGTACCTCAGCAATCACTAAAATTGTGTGCTTGAAAGCATCAGAGAGAAGGAGAGTGATTCTCCTTAAAATATTGACTTCGTCAAGCAAAAGGGATTGAATCGTTTCTAGAGATGTGGTATTATGTTTGTTTCTTGAAATAAAAGGCATCTCTTAGACGTAGGAATTTCTTGTGTACTTGTCCAGTTGTCATGCGTTGTACAAACATTGAAACAAGAATGCATATACATCTTAGGCAGACAGAGAGGGAAACTACAATCCCATCTACATACCATAACTACTTATATCCTTATATTGTTACTACCACTTACTTGGTAAAAGTTAAGCATGAATATTTACGGATTAAAAGTGTGTTTGTGCTTCACCCTTTCAACATTTTGGTCTTGACTGGACTTACGTAGTAAGCTGTACAAGTGAACATGTTGAATCTTTCATATTACATAATATGGCATAATCTGGTAATGTGCACGAACGACGGACTGGATGGACGATCTTTACTTTTTGAATTTATTTCATGTTATATGATTTCATTCAGATTACATGTCTACGTTTCTTGTTCGTGTCCCCATCATGTTTTGAATGTACGTACAAACTACATATCACAAAGAAATTCGTGCATCATTACATATATAGCTAAATAAAACATCTCATTAAACACACAACAGGCTGGGTAACTAACTGCATGAGCGATCCATGTGTCCTGTAAAAAACTACTTCGTAAAGAATCTCTGACGCATATAAATATTACAGATATTTAGCGTAATAAAGGAAAAAATAATGTCATCTCGAAACGACTTACAGCTAACAACAAAAATGACGTGTTTCCCCGTTCGTTCCAATCCCATAATCTTATTTCAATGCACGGTTTTCATGCCTTACGTGACTTCCACGGGATTTAAATCCTTGTTTCCATTCAACCTCTCTTCAAGGTAATTATTATTTTATGGGATTTTTATTATTAGATATTATTAGATGTTCCGATTTTTGGCTCCTATGATGTTTCTTTGTAAAACGGTTCAACTTGATTTACTCGCCGTTCCCTGTGCCCTCATTTTGAAAAAAGGAGCTCTACATGTCATTGCTGTGAGAATATGTAACAGAGTAACTGGTAATATTATGCTAAAACTGCAAACTTTCATTCGTCAGTCGGCAATATAATTTTATTAATGTACTCGCTGCGCTGCATGCAATCAATATATCAGAACAGAAAGAGAAACTCATCATAATGCACCTGTTTACCAATATACAATTTGTGAAAGAAAAGTCAAATGTATAAGCACACAGTATTTCAGCTGTACGTAGTTTCACACTTTTCGTTTCTAAAGAAAGTACTACTGCTACTGCTAATACACATTGTGGGACCTAAAACATTTTGTGCGACAGCCCCATCCATAATCTTGTGGAGAGCTAAACGATTGAATACTTTATCGTCAAACTGTACTTGTTCATCATCGTCTTCATGAATCACATTATTTGTTTCTTCCGCGTTTCTGATAAAAGTGAAATATATGGAATGTGGCTAGGTTCTTTGGGTATAGAAATAATAAATAATGACTTTCAACAGTGATGATGTCTTAGTTGCTGTGTAAAAATTTGATAACCTTTTGATAACCTCAAATTAACGTGTTTTGGATAAAAAAAATGGTTGGAGCGATCAAACTCTTTTAGGTTTAAATCATTATTCCCTTTGTCATTAAACCAAAAAGTCCAAATGAACGTTAAACTAATAAATATCTTATTCTCGTTCACTTCCCCACACATCCATATTTTTTTATTATTAACTTATTTTACGACCAAGGCGTTTGATTAGTTTGATCCTGTAGGTGCCTAGATATGATGTGGCACATCACAAATGTTAAACCAGTCTACGGAATTTCTCGAGAAATACGTTGTTTTGTATAAATTGTAATAATTCATTTGTCATCATCTTTAAGTTTAATGAAAATGGAGACATGATATGATGGTCAAACTATCAACAAAATGGCCACGTGGAATAAAATAAAAACAAGTGGACTACGACGAAAAGACAGTTTCAAATTATCGTCTCGTATATAGTCCAATGAGTTTATATGTCTATCTATGTATGTAGCGTGTAGATAATGGAATAGAGGACGAAAATATTGTTTAGCGTTTTTATCAATGTTATCTACGTCAATGTTGTAATAAAAGAATTTTCGAAAACAAATTCATCCTCCCTGTCATTTAAGTTTGTAAAAAATATACATCATACAAGTACATAGATGAAATCAACTGTTAACTGGTCCAACTGGCGATGATGATATTCGTGTGGTACAACAGCAATACACGTTCACGCTTTTTCAATGATGATTCATTCATTACAACCGAAACTAAGCGATTTTCCGAAAACCATCGTTTATTTGAACAATTGAAGTAGTCTGTGAACAATATAAATGCCTTGACATGTCGTATTCTAAATAGCTTTTTCAGTTTTCATGAGAGACGTAGACGTAGGGTTTCTTAAAAATCAAAGTGAATGTTTCAGTCGTGGACTCTTGTAAACAGAAAATTAAATTAATTTCAGTAACATTCCCTTTCACAACAACTGCACTGCAATAATTTGACAACATTAATTGAAAAGAATGTCAGTTGCTTGCAAAAAGTTCAAAATACAATAAAGATAATAATACTTCATTCACTCTGTTTCTACTGCTAAAATCGAATAAGGAATAAAAGAAGCATATATATCTTGTGCTGTTGTGATCTATGGCCGTAGTCCTTTACCATACAGGCAAAAAGTCGTATCAAGTACATAGTATTACGATAAAGTAGATTTATAGTTAGTGAAATGACAACAGTGCTGCTATGATGCATTCCGTATGAAGGAATCATAAACACTTTATAATTTAATTGATGTCCCAAAACGTTGTAATTTTAACTTTCACATTTTTCAATATCCACTTTTATTCATTGATCATCATAATCATACTCACACTCACAATAAACGACAGCGTTAAACGAGTCTTCGAGCAAAATTACGGTGTCGATTAAGCAAGAGCCTATATGGCTGCCTCGAGACCGGATACTTATCTTTAATCGAGGATTATAGTTCGATAGAAATGTTATGCGATTTTTACTGACACTAGTAGTAAATATGTATGCGAAATGGTTACACACATTAAAACAACGCATACCCGTAAACACCGCCATTGGAATCCAACTGCTGCTAACGCAAACTCCCCACAATATTAGTACCTATATATAATATCTTCTTTGAAGTGTGAAGTATGTCATGATGATGAGATTACAATGCTGCATTGTGTTCTGTTTTACAATGTTATATATTCCTGTGTGTTGGTTGTGATGTCGTGTAGTACAAGTGTGCTTGTAGCGTAGCTGTAGCCGAGAGATTCATGCTGAAATTAAAGACATGTTGAATTCACTGTTGGGTGATGCTGCATTGCATTGCTTCATCTCGTTGCAAAATATTTTTTAAAATTTGTAATAATAGACAACACTGACAAATGGACTGCAGTATACCGTAGTTTTATTTTTGGGGAACATACGACAGGACGGGGTACTCACATAGTTTGAGTCATCTGCAACAGGATCTAATCAGCATTCAATTTCTTTCATTCATTATTCTTGCGTCATGCATAAACTTTTTCATAGCCGCTCTTTTATGTGCATCAATTTTGTACATGTCGTGTTCGTGTTTGGATTTTGTACAGTTCCCCACTTTACTACTCACTCGTAACTCTAAACCTCCACGCATCAATTGCAGTTTTGCCGTTGTGTAGGATTTCTGTTGTGGTCATGGGCCGGAGGGACTTTGTAAACCACAAGTGTCAGCGTTAAACGAAGGTTTTGTTTGCAAAAAAGCGTGTTATTTTTTATTTAAAACTTAAAACTTGAGTTCGTGTGCATTTTATTTACAATTATCAAGTACCTACACACTGTGCTAACCATTCATCATACAACGATCTTGAGATGGTTTAGGCTTGAGGAATTTAATTTGGAATTTTATCGTACACCCCTGCATCCCACAAATGCGTATTTTTAACTCTGAGCTGTTGCAAATGAAATGTAACGTCAATGTGAGGAAAAGAAATTGTAGGTTTTTAGTCGATGCACGATTAATGGTATATGTTCACTGTTAAAAACACCATTACTGGGTACTTTAGTCAATGATGATAACTATGATAAGTTTATTTACGCTTTATATTAGTTTTGTGAATACGTTTGCATTAGTTGTGCATTCCAGTGTTTCAATTACTTGTTTTTCACTTACGCATAAAACAATTTGGATAAAAAAAACTACAAAGGCCCATAATATAATAATCTAGCATGAGGTTACGTTTTTGTTACATTTTTCATGAAAAAAAGATGGACGGGATGTAAAAGATCTTAACGAGATATAATGGCACTAATTAAGCAAGGCCACGTTCGTACGACAGTACTGATGCTACAGTGGAAAAGTTGTTGATTTCCATAATATCGTTTTATTATGTTTGATCACTGTTATCATTATTCTACACTAGTAAAGTTCATTGCATTATTTGCATTTCACTCTTGTGTATACCAAATACCAGCTAATTTAATTATTTCTGAGCTGGCATGTCGTTGTGTTACCGCTGCAGCGATGTTAACCTGTTAGTGTTGTAAGGATATTATACTCATGTTATTTTTCGACGGTACTTGTTGTTGTTTGAAAATTAGGTAGACGTTGATTTTAAAAGGAACAAGCTTTATCCAAGGTCAACTTTTTAAATGTGTTTAGACGGTTTTTACATATTGCACAGTAAAAATGTAACAATTGTACTGAACTGACTGACTTCAGTCAAGATGCAGGGAAACAACCATATATCGTGTAAAATATAGGTATGTAACATATCAACATCCTTTTGAAGATTAGACTTCACCTTTATTTACACGCAAAATTAAATTTTAAAACCTATAATTTAAAAAACATTAATGTAATGAAGATACAATGGAATATCTCCATCCTTTTGTTTGCAAATTCCTCCTTTTTAAGAACAGTGCATAAAAATCATGTTAAAACCGAAATGTGTATACAATGCAAATCGTTGCTTTGAATTTCTGAGATTAAAATGCTGTGCAATGTTTTTTTATTTCAACGACCTGTTGAAAATGCAAGTTTTCATTGGCATACCTATTATTATTATTATTATTATTGGAGGTTTTTCGTAAGATGTGGTAGGATGTAATAATAATAAAAGTGACGACACAACGCTAATCTTTCCCATCCGTTGATATTGCATTAACTTCATTTACATTGTGCCTGCGTGCGTTATCATTGCATGTAAAGCCTTTTGAACGCCTTTGCAGAACTAATCCCATTTTATTACACATCAAAAGTTCAGAAACTCCAAATATGCCACTTAAGTCTTAACCATAACTGCTTCTTAGAAGAAATAATATTACCGAGGTCCTCGCTTGTAGTTTAGTAACTTCAGTAAATGAACGTTAAGTGCAGTGATATAACAACACACACACGTCTTCTGGAATAAGCAGGCAGTGTTTATGCTAGCTACCTACTACGTAGGTGTATAGCCGTAAAAATTATTTTAATGCAACTCAAATTCTATTAAAAGAAATGAATATGTGATGTGATCATTAAAGCTTCCACAATTCAATTAGGATTGTCTTATTTAAACATGCCAAATGCGTATGTTCGTCTTACTATCAGTGTGTGAAACTAGTTCTTTTTACTGATCGTACATATTCATTTCCAAGGCCAGACAAGTGCATGCAAAAAAATTATTCAAATCTCTTCCAAGTAGTATTTTGTAATCGACACATTTAAAGATAGAAACGCAACGATTACTTCGTAAGTTCCTGATAATATCATATAGTGTTGAAACCGTCGATGTACCAGCATAATATATTGATTTGTCAATTTAATTTACGACAAGCGCATCAAAGAGTTTCATTAGTATGCATATGTTGTAATAACTATACATTGTCAACTTTTGAAATTATTTTAAGAAAGACAATTGAAAAATCTGTCGATGCCAAGGCTGAAAAAATGCCAACTGAAACAACAACTATTTTTATTATAAATTTTTAAAATATGCTTACTTTCACTTTTGCAACAAAAGTTGGGTATTACTATTCTACGTTTAATATACACAATCTAATTTTGAAACCTCCCTTGGTCCCTGACTAATGGTTCGAATTTACAATTTGAACTATTTCACTCATACATGGGCTTTTAAAAGAGTTGTTACCAATATTCTTAGGAAAGATTGCATATATAATTGTGAATTTATTTGAGATAATATACTATAACATGCAATAATATTAAAAAATCTGCTCATTCCCGTCATAGCTATAAAGCATGATCATTGTATTGTCTTCACCATTGTTTTTGTTGACCATAAACTACTAACGAGGCAATAAATATCGATATGTAAAAATTAGCTACAGCAGAGTGTTCAGTGTTGTATAATCTGTCGGTATACACAGACGTAAATGGAAAAGTAGAACATTATAAACCTTTTATTAATTACGGAAATTATAGCAATGATGTCTAATAAATTCCGAAACAATTATATATCTGTGAAATTAATTACAGTTGTAAATCAGTAAACCCGTTTCCGTTCGACGAAGGTCATTTTTATTCTTATCGATTACGTTAGACATCATTTAATCATTTTTGTATCATTCCATCAACGTCTTCTTGAAGAAACAGTATAATTCTCTCTGGTCTCTTGTAGTCTCTACTTGTATTTATCTACAATTGATTTTTCCTCCCATTTTTATACAATCTGCTAGTTTCCAAACGGCGTTAAAAAGTGCTCACATGATCTTAACTGCATTTTGAACAACTGAATTGCGATAGGGGAGAAGGAAGGAATCTGAAAGGAGAAAAGGGGAGAAGGAAGGATATTGAAAACGGCACACGTGTGAGTGACAAGTTGATAATCAAATCAATTCATTTTTTATTTGAAAAAAAATCTGACGGTTTATTCGCAATTGATAGTTCTTTAAGGGCTTTACATTCAATTGAAATTTTAAATGTTGTTTCTGCGTAGCCTGTTCATAAGCAAATTAATGAAAATCGGTAGTAGGCAGATTTAGCTACCCAATCCTTTTGTGCTGTGACTGTGACTGTATACAAAACATACCGCCTTTCTTTGTGTCTATAAATACGCCGCGTTCATAGTTCGTACTACTTTAGGAACATCATTCAACTTGCGGACAAAAATTTCCCCATTCCCAATTGTGGTTTCAGTTCTTTCCTTTCCGCCTCGTTCACTTAATAGTGCTTTGAAAAAAAAACGTAGTTGTGTAGAATAAAATTGTTAGGTCCTGTTTTTTTGTGTTATTGATGAATGATATGGTTTTCCTCATTTTAGACAATTCCGTGATGCAGTAGGTAGCTGTAGCTGTAGTGCTTACCTATCCTTACTAGGTAGGGATTTAAAATTTATTGTATGCATTTTACTTACCGAACCAAACAGTTATGATGCCTTCTTTTTTAGCTGAAAAGCCTTTATTACGAGAATTGCAAAATGTTGCATTGCATTGTGTATGCAGTACTTTTCCTTGCGTTGACTGTCTTTCATTTCATCGTTTAAAACGGTGTTTTGAGATGAGAGGATATATTTGGGCACATGCCTATGCCACACATACTAATAAATGCAGAGAGTGCACATTCACAAGCATCAACATCATCATCAGTTTGATTTGTTGCTATCCGTCGCACACAAACATACAAAAGGTTCGGTTGAAAATGACGATAACTTATGTAGGCAAGTACTTCGTTTGGCAGAATTTTAGAATTAGTTATGCTATTCTAGTTGAATGTGAATAGCTTACTGTGAATCATGGGGGGTATCAAGTAAATTAAAACGGATTCAAAAAGAAGTCCTGTGTATCGTTGATTTCTTTTTGAAAATAAATCAAGTGTGGCGTTCATTAGCTGACTAAAAGATACGAATATGGTAAAATTAGTCTCTTTCAAATTGTGCTTCCTGTTGTTGCTACAAGACAAGCGACCATTATAGACACGATGCTTTTTGTGTGGTAAAAGTATATTTTTTTGCCATGCCTATTCAATATTAGTGTTTATCAGCGTAACTCATAAATTCTATCTGTAAGATGGATGGACGTGACATACATATACACACATTCACGTGAATGAACAAAAAATCTGGTGTAGATAATAAACAGTCTTCTTTTAGTCTTAGCATCTCTATCAGAAGCCCTCATCTACATAAAAATTGTAACTTTGTAGCTTATTGTTTAAACCTCCAAACTTCTCTGTGGAAAGGGAAGAAAATGATACACACGTATCTCATGTGTAGTGCAATGTTAGGAGGGTTTCGTGTTTGAGCATCATCGCTTGATTATTGCATCAGACATGCACGTAAAGGCATTTATTTTCAGCTTCTGTTTGGTTTACTGGACGCCTGCACAGTGTCAGTGGGTTCGTTTTGTGTATACCTAAACAACTCACTCACCATTATAATTGTAAACTTTAATGTAAAGTGTGCTGATGAACTTATGTGCTTTTTATCAAGAGTCGTGAGAATCGCTTTTTTCATAGGTTGATTGGTCATAGTAAAATGTGTGCCGTGCTAGCAATAAGTGAAGCACCTTTTCTAATAACAATAATAATAAGCACTACTAATAGTACATTTCATTCCGCTAATAGTGAAGAGATAGGACGATAGAAGACTCAACTAATAAATAGCGATCGTGTATGTTCTAGTTTGACGTCATTTTTTGCCACATTTAGCTGCGGAATTACCGCTAATTAGATCAAAGAACAAAGTAGATAAAGTTCAACGATTGATTGACACCATATTGACACTGGTTTTATCTCGAGGTTAATCCCTATTGAATTGAATATAGCACTAAGCCTATTATTAAAACCACGACGTGAAATGAAAAGACCTTTGACGATTCGTGGTAGCCGCAGGGACCAGGCATGTTTTAAAACATTTCTACTCCATATTGCTATATGCAATATATAGTTTTGTAGGATGTTGTTGGTGTGCTGTTTATTTGCTACACAAAATTAGACCAAGGGTCAAAAACCATACACACATTCACACTGTTTAGAACTGTACTCACCTGTTGTGTATTGTGTGTGTTGTGAAGGAAAGTTGTGAGTGAGTGAATACTAAAATGCATTTGGTCGCAAAATGGGAAAATCCAAAAAGTTTAAATATTATTGGAGTCACGTATGTAAATATATGTGCTTGCAATAATTGTTGCAATATGATTTCCTTTGAAACGAGATGTCGTGTTCGTGTTACACTGAGGGATCACAATCACAACAAAGGGAGCACATTGTATGACCTTGTGACTTTGAACAGATGTATGAAAACTGGAAAATACGTAAACAAATTCCGAACACGAAAGACTAGACCATAAAGTATTTAAATCAACCATCAACCCTAGTGTGCTCTTTAAGCAGGAAAAATGCTATTTTTTGAGAAGAGCGTCACAGAATTCACTTGCTATGTTTGATCTATATATACATATGGTAATAGATTCAGGTACACAGAAAATGATAATATACATAAAATTGCAAAGTTCTGGCAAAAGAACATGTCCATCATTGTTTCTCGTGCAGCAATGACGCTGTGCTCCCAAACCGTGTGTTGTGCAGTTTTTATTCAAATAGCCTATAGCATTGAACGATAATTTTTCTATTATAATTGAAACGGATGAATGCAATCACGGCCACGATTTTTCACGAACTCTCATCGCCAATACATTTTTATTTTATTTTTGTGTATGGTATGAAATGAAGCGTGTGCTGATTCAGCATATATGTAAATGTTTTATCTTACAGACATGCACAAACTTTTTAGCACACATCAGGTCTGAAACACAGGTATTGGGATACAAGATATAGATCCGTCGTAGTCAGTATATTTGGTAGGCGATGATGGTGATCAAGCACAGTTGATAGCTGAATTATTTTATTACACCGTTGGTGGAAGAGAGAGTCAAGTCTCAAAAGGTACACGCATCGTTGATTGTCATTTTCGCCATTCACCAACCTTTATTAATCACTTTTACAGATGTAAAAGGTTTGTTCTAGATAGAACCTCTCTCATATTCATAGTCCAAACAGTCACAGTCCCCTCGCTTACGTGATTGCAATTTAGGAAGACGGTAGAGTTTTGGATGATTACTCGTCGATTGTGAAATAAAAAACTAGAATGATTTTGGAAAAATCTTGACTTTGTTACCATTCTATGACTGTCACGTATTTATCTGTTGTGAGAAGGATGAACAAGCTTTCTCGACTTGCTCGTTTCACTTGGTCTAGCCTGACTATTAGGCAGCCTTTATTGTTAATGTTTATCTATGTACAATCCTACCTATATT
>JAHZNE010004292.1:0-20830 GCA_027744055.1 Callyntrura sp. NNG-2020
TATTGATGATATTGATAGGTTGTAGATTACTCACCCAGTGACTAGCGTCAATTGACAACATTGCGTCACCATGTAAGATACGTTTGGTTTGAGTTGGATCATGTATCAGTTATGAGTTGTATATATTTTTGTGAGATGATTCATTAAACTAAGTAGATAGAAGCAAAACAAACTCAAGTTCATCTTACGCGTGTTTTTAGACTTGTAATTACAACTACGCAAATAATCTTAATTAACGTAACTCACATTTAGTCATGTAACTAATTTGTCATAAAACACTTTCAATCGTGCTAAGTAATTAATTGTAATTTCAAGAATTGTATTATTTCATAGCTGAAATAACTCAAGCTTAAATAAATAAATAAAATTTATTATTGTTCACTGTCCCATTGCCGAACTTTTTATTGCTGATCGTTAATACACATTGATAATACCTCAATCGTCTGTTCTTGTGTAGTAGTTCCATTCGAAGTATGAATTATGTTTGTGTTTTGCTGTTGAGAGTCACAATAAGAAGATAAATCCTCCTTTGTTTCGTTCTTTTCGTTATCTACTATTGGGAGTAGCACAAGGTTACTGTAATTATAAGTAGTTAGTTGTAAATTGTAAAGAGCTCTTCTTAAAAACGATGATGAGAGTACAGTGATGATGGTGGGCTTTATAGTGAGTGGTATTTAAGAAGATATAACGCGCTAGCGCGTAGCATCAACAAAGGTTGTTGCATCAAGTTACAGTACAGACTTACCTATTTTGGGATATCTCTATCACGTAAAATATAGACATAACAAAAACAAACGAATGAATGAGTTTCGTTTTATGCACACCCTAACAAGTAAGCACGAAAATGACAAAGGTATTAGCAAACAGACTTTGTAATTAATATTGCCTAGAAGATACAGGAAAATGAAATGGTGCAATAAACGCATTTTTTATCAGCGTGCTGAAAAGGTAAAGTACGATGTGTATGTAATCAAATGATGATTATAAAATAAAATTATGGGGTCAAGTATCGAGATGATTAAATTTCCACATCTTCACGACGATTATCGTATAGATTGGATGATGATGCGTTTTGCAATAAACAACATGTTCTCCCGAGCAAGATGGGAATAATGGTACGTTTCTCAACATTAATTCGTCTCCTAATTTTAGTTGGTGGTTTCCCATTATGTTATTTATATATAAATAATTTACCATCAATGTAAGGTGGTACAAAACACCTGAAGATTTTATGGGAGATAAAACAAACAATAATTTGAGCAAGAGATATCTTGGTGATAGGTGGAAGGCGGGACGATGATGTTATGTAGAGTTGGCTTAGCCTTAAGCTTTGTTGAGAGAGCGTTCTATACAAGTGTTATGCAATTGTGTGAAATTACACAGCTTTCCATAATGTATTCCCATATACTGATCTTGTTCTTGGCATAAAACGTGCGATACCAGAGAAAACTGCCTTCGAAGAAAACACGTCATCAAAAATCGCAACACAAAGAAGTAGGTGCATTCTTACGAAATCATGCACTCAGGAAGTGATCATCAGTGCTTTTATGTGCTGGATTCATCTGAACCTACATATATGAGTGATCCACACGAAGATTTAACTTACAACAGCGATCGACTCTGCTTTTGCTTTGGGACAGTCCATAAAAACCGTCTGTGATGTACACTTTTATGTTAGAGGAGTAAACACCTATTTTCAGTAGATAATGCCAACCAGCAGTGGAAGTACCATTGAGATTATATATCTAACAACGACAAAGTGCTCCGCTTGTTGTTAACTGTAAACCGAAAACTGAGTAGGAAGAAGCGTTATAAAAAATTATATTGAGTTCAAGCAGGCGCAATGCAGTTGTAGTTTCCCAAGCACTGCTGCAAAACTTGAGTCAGGCCATGCAGGAGCGAACCAATAGTCTTATAGACTCGCTGGTTGTAAAAAACGTAAGCATTATAGGTATAAAACTTCCTCTTCGCTTTCCCCCATTAAATGCAATATGGTGTGTGAGAGAGACAAATCTACAACCTACATTCCCGGTATCATTTAGATGGAAACATTCTCATGTCTCATATAGACACAAGGCATATAGTAGGTAGATATATACTTATGCAGACGTATAGCTATTGCCGTTGGTGTGTTGGCGTTGCCCCGATTCCGGGTATTGTCCTCGGAAAAGTAGCACCCTTTATCTATGTACACACTGTACATATTGCACGCGTTTGGCTTATGTATATTATGCTGTTTTCTGTCTCAATCCCATCTGACCATGAATCGTGTTTAAGCATATATGTAACTGGATGGCTGCACTGCTTTATTTTAATTTTGTCTTCCAACGAAGAGGCTTTAAATAAAATATGTTCGATAGACCTACCTATATACTTTGTGGAAAGCCAATAAACAAATGTTGATTCCACCAATAAAAGAGTAAAATAGAGCAAAAACAAATATTAAGTTTGCGTTTGATGTACCTTGTAATCCAGACAGGATTGTCATGTGTGCCCAGAATTTTCCATATAAAAGTTTTTATAGGGAACAAAAGCCATTGTTGTTGATTAATAGTTAATTAGGCTTGATCGCTGTGCCTGTGTATTTGTGCCCTGTGTATTTAAATAATTATGTTTGATATGGATCCCGAGTTCACATCTTCGGCAGTTGTGACAAATTCTGCCTATACGACTGCTAGCAGACGAGACAGTGCTTGCATCATGAGGTAATGCTCAGATAATTCATAATTTAGTGCTCTAAATGAAATAAAAAATGATTACAAACTTTATTGAGTTTATCAAGTGAAAGGTTAGGAAGATCAGCAGTTCATATCATAAAAAGTCATTCCTCTGGAGTTTGGAGTTTAAACTGACATTGATACCTTGTTGACCTTATTACATACGAGATGTAACGATGCACAAAAATGAAAGAATGATCATAATCATTTCCTAATAAATCGTTTTTGGTCGGAAGGGGAAAATGTTCGGGTCACGTAGATAGATTTGTAATATTACCTCGACACGTTTACGAGTTCAATAAATGGTTGTTGTTAGCATAGCTTTTACTTTCACTGGTTGTTTCTTTGTGAAATGCAAGATTTTTGGCTGAAAGTCACCTTTCAAAAAATGTTGATAAAGCCCGTTTCAAAAGTAATCAGCATTATAATCTGATATAAAAAACTGGAAAATATAGATAGTCTAAAGATACTTGGTAAAACTAGTGATAGTAATACGCTGATGACGTTGTTTTATCTACAATAAAATAAACTATTGGTTATGATTAGTTGCTTGTTCTGTCTAAATAGTTTAATCCATAAAGTGGTGGAGGCTAATAACATCATTTCTTAATCACGTGAAGTACACGTTTGATGTAAAGCCATTCAAAATTTACAAATATATCTTGTTACATTCAACTCGAAACAACAACTTTAGGCAGGAACAAATTATTCTTTGGTTGCTGAATTTCTGCATAAAATTTCCTTAAAAAATATGAATGAAACAAATTGGGGATGGGAAGAGCATCGTACCTAATTGACGATGACGACAAACATTAATACCGGAGTCACAAAATGGATTATGTGATTCTTGTTGCGCATGTCGTGAATCGTGGCGTGGCAAAAGCATGCATAATTTTAGCATTTAATTTTGTTGTCCTGTCGTATATTCGTCTTGTCCTCATGATACTAAACGTGTCTGTTGTACCACATAATATGGTTATTGTGTAGGTAGCGGCGTCATCTTTCTATGATCTACAACTAATGACTAATGACCAAAAGGAAGTAAAAGTAAAATTTTCAAACTACCTTGTCGAAAGGAAATTATCTGTACGACTGTTCATTCTAGTCGTGATGTACATCAGACAAACTGAAGATATTACAGTACACACATGTCTGCACGCATGCTTACTTTTTATAGGAAACAGCAAAATGACTTTAGTTAACTAACTGGTTTTGTAAGACAAGCGAGTATGTCATGTATCACACCACCACCAACATATTATTTCAAGGCATCACTCATTTCGCAGGGTCTGGGTCCTCAGCAACATCTGGGCGTACGGGCACAAAGGCAGTAGCTAAAAAATAATAGAAAATTTTTTACTAGTATTTTGACAGGCTTTCGAAAACATTTTGCAGTTTTATACTTATAATTCATGCGCCGCATGTAAAACGCAGTAACCTACCTGAAGTTGCAGCAAGAACGTCATCAAT
Organism: Callyntrura sp. NNG-2020; assembly: GCA_027744055.1. NCBI lineage: Eukaryota > Metazoa > Arthropoda > Collembola > Entomobryomorpha > Paronellidae > Callyntrura > Callyntrura sp. NNG-2020. The sequence continues at coordinate 4,188 of JAHZNE010004292.1, forward strand.
CGCTAAGGCTTGTATGCATAATGTGTGCAAATTAACTATTTTTGAAATATACATAACTACCTACTACACCTCGTATGTTATTTCTTGTAAAATGCAGAATAGAAGTACCTATCGATGAAACTAGTCAAGTTTATTCTATTATTCTATAAAAAAAATTACTGCAAAAGACAATGACACAAGCAAATATATGCTCTGCTATTTTTTTATTTATGGGTGAGTTAGCGAAGGTAACGAAACATCAAACATCTATATCCTGTGCTAATCTTTAACATTACACGGCTCGTCCGATATCAAACAAAGAGTGCCTACCTGTTGTGTGGATAAATATTTAGGTAGCTGGTTATAATGGCAGGTAGTTGTGTTGTTACTGCTGCCTTATTACCCCATTATATGTCCTTCTCAACAATAATCGATATCAGAAAAAAAACATTTTTTCTTAATAATCTTCATGACGCTTTAAAGGGTTACTGTTCAAAGTCCACTTCAGAGTCGTAGTTATTATTGTTGTTGTAAACATCATAGAAAGTTGATCGAGGACTTTTGCCAAACGAAAGGGACACGGTGTGGATCCTGTATGCACATGCACAATGGATGATTCTCTGGCAATTAAGTTCAATACTTCTGCTTGCAAACGACAACAAGCAACGTCTTGGATCAGTTAAAGTTGGGGTACATCTGAGCATAAACATACCAGACATACCGCTAATACACCTGAATGGATTTTAATTCGAAATGCTTAAATTAAGAAAGTATATGCAGGCATTAGAATCAGAGAGACATCCCTTTAGAACGTGTACACCCGAAAGGAAAACGATGTAAATATATCCATGAGTCTAGTGAAGTGATCACATGCGTTATTTACAAGACAAGTGAACAATCTCATGCTAGCCAAACATGAACAACCTGTCTGTCTGTCCCTCAGTCGAGTTCAATTTCAACAATGAACATTATTTATTGCACGGTAGTTCTACCGTCGTAATGAGTACGCACCCCTGCTTGGTCTGTCTATAATTACCACAATTTAGAAGGTGGTCAAGAGCCAAGAAGTAGAGGGAATGGTGCAAAGGTTGCAGGGCTTCTATTATATTTCTCAAAAGTTGTAAAAACGGATGAAATGAAAGGGTGCCGTTGCGTTGCCTTTAACACCACTTTTACAAGATTTGCTTTTGCTCGCAGTTGTGCTAACAATGTTTTGTTATGTGGGCTGCAGACAGGTTCACAGAGAACAATACGAAAATAGCTACACTTTTCTGTTTCAAATTCTCAATAGCACAGAGCAAAGTGCAATGTAAGTACATCTTCACGGAATGAATCTAGGTATTTATATTCTTATTCCGTATTCATTCACACTGACACTTGTGTGATACAACTATTAGTAGAATAGTCGTATGTGTAGGTATACTAACGAAATATACATAAACCAGTGTCGGTATGTGAGCTGAGAGAATATGTAAAAGGGAAAATTTACCTACCTATTTGAGAAAGAGACGCAAGACCTAGTCATTTTGTTTTAACTGCCGTATTCATATTATCAGTGTAGTCGCCAGTAAATAACTAACCAAGCAGATTTCTCAATTACCGCTGTGTATTCAATGATGAATGGTAAAGCCAACGACGACTTTCCGCCAATGTGTAAGCATACTGCACCAGAGAATTACGTACTTGATTGTGAATGAGAACCTGAGATGATGTTGGTGGTTATGGGAGATGAAGCACTGCTTAAATGCAGTCAGTCAGTATGGTAGTACGAAAGTTGATGTGAATACGTATGACGATTGTACAATTGCAATAATACTAAGGCATCCATTGTTGAACGCTGGCCGTTTCTTACCTCTTTTTAGTTAATGTAGGGACCAAACCCAATGTTCTTGACCAGTTTGAACATCATTCGTTACCTAGAAGGCAAGTGGAGCAAATGTGTGCTCAGTCAGTGTCTGCTGTTTGAATTGCTTTGTTGTGCAGTTCATGAAAGCCCAACAAACAAACAAAACACAGTTGTGTGTTAGCTTGCACCAACATCGACACGTTGCACCTTGTGGTTTCAAAACGTTAATGGCATTGCACACTCCTTCAATGAAACTAAACTAAATGTTGTTTAACGCTTGAAATCTTTTCAGTATAGCGCTGCTGTGAAGTGCACACATCGCAAGTCGTTTGTAGGGCTCACGTAGTACGGTGCACCCTAGCTTTACGTGCCAGGTGGCAGTAATGTTTTTGTTGGTAGATATACTAGTTTTTTAAAAAATACTCAAATTTGCTGCAAAATAATATTAGACTTGATATCTATTACAAATCTGTGAGAACACTGTGCTAGTTCAAATTAGAATTGGTAACCTAACTGTTCATCGTAATAGCTAATTGAGAAGTTGCAATTCGCCGCCAACATCAACAATCAAGAGTTCCTTCAAGGCTGCGAGCAGTCCGCGTTCATTTATCTTTGCAGTGGTGGTCGTTCATTCCTTTACAATTTTTATTGGTGACAGGCTTCCACCTGGAAAAGGTGAACTGAGAATATTTGTACGACTTTTGTACTTTTTTAAAGTACCCATTGTTGGTTGGTCCCGCTGAGCAGTTGAAAGTGAGATTTCATGCTCCATTTAATTCACTCACGCCATCGTTGCAGCATTCCTTCCTTAAAGAAATAATTTGTAGCAGCAAGGTCCCAAGGAATAATTTATATTAGTATATTTTACTAACATGTTCGTTATCGCTCAAGCTGATGGATGTTAACGTAGATCTGTGTAAAGCTAGTGCGGAAGTGCAATTTTGCATTATGATGAGGACGAGGAGTGTACCTTATTGAGCAACACGGTTCTGTGTTACAAAGCAACTTTCTCTCTTCGATTGTTTTATTTGTCAGTAGCACTAGCAGCAGATGTGTAGTGTTTGAGTAAAAAAAAGTGAGAAAAAAATGTGGACGCCAATTTGTCTTCACGTCATCACGAATGGGGAAATCCTGCAAGATAACATTAAAATATGAGAATCTATGTTTAATATAGTAAAAATGGCCACCATTATTGCACGATATTGCGAGGTTCTGTGAAGGTTGACAGAAATTAAAAAGGTCGTTTGTGTTGAAGGAAAATAGCCCAACAACGGAAGGTTTTTCGATTGATGAATAAATACAAATGCGATATAGGGGTTTCTACACGTGAATGTTACCTTTTCCTCCGAAGAATACTCTAGATGTACATTCCTGTTCTGATATAATGCTATTTTATTCAGTATAAGTGACGTACCATCGGAAAATTCATTCACCATTCATTGTAGATTTGCACATTGGCTATTTCACGACTCTGTAATCAAATTTTCCAAATTATTGGCGATACGATAGTAAAGTAAATTCCCATGCTTTTTCCTAGTGTCGTGCGACTAGTGTTTTAATTACAAACGGTGGATTTCCAGAATAGTACATAAATACGAGCTTCATAAGACGTACCTGTTAATAACTGTATGCTTCTGGCTAGCGTGTCGGAAAACCAAGTATATTTTGTCTGTGATATCGCTACTTTTAGTGGCAACTAACTGTCGTAAAATGCAAGACTCATGGATTTCTTCAAAGGCTGTGCTGTGGTAATTATTCTTCAAATTAAATATTAACGTTTAAATCAAAACGTACTGCATTTACCGTTCCATTGTCAGTTCTTATCTTGTTTATTAGTCAGCGAGGTTCGATTATAAAACATCAGTATTTTACTATTGCAAACTCAATTATATTTTTAAAAACTGCTTTACGGTTCTTGAAATTATGCTTATAACTATTTAAATGGTGTGCGTGCTTTATTTAAAAGTATTTTTTCTGTTAATTTTTGCCCTGTGCAAAGCCAAGATTCATTCATTTAGTTGTTGAAATGTGTCGAACTGATAGAACTTCGAATAAAAACGGTGCGAAAACAACTTCTGATTTTCACAAGGTATTTCCATTCCCATCAAAATTTAGGCATGAGAATGCCTGGCTGGTAAGAGGCTACGTTATTTATTAGTAAAAGTTGCCCATGTCCAGCATTTTATTCAAGCTGTTTTGAGGATTTACCTTTTTGTGCTCGTCAAAATTTTTTAATTACAATGAGAAAAATAAACATTAATTGACCGTGGGATGTTAACGAAGGAAATAATTTTTTTATTTCTGTGAAATGTTCAAACTGTTAAGTGCAGAAATTCTACTTTCGTATGAAATGCAAGTGTATGCGGGGATTTGTTGATAGGTGAAACCACCTACGGTCAATAATCTCTAGTTACATACAGAAAAAGTAGAGTTGGTTTTTGCTTACATCATAATTATATATATAATATATATTATTGTAAAATGATGAAGAGAAATATTATCATCCATTTCTCATTATTGTGATTTTGTCGAATGAACCGTGTGTCAGGGAATTTTTTTTAAATACTACGTGAGAAAGAGAACGTTCTCGAAATTTGCACCTGAATTCTTAACGGATGAATAGCGGGGCCTATTTCTTGTAGTTGTTTAAGGTTAAATTAAAATTAACTAGGTGGCTTATGGTTTATTATACCAAACTAACCAGGTTTTGTAAAATTGAAAACATTATTCCAAAATTCGAACTATCATAAATCAAAGTTGAATTTCCAATAATTCAGATTGAAAATAGCAACCTTTGTTTACAATTATTTGATTATTTTAAATCCACAGCACATCTACTAGGTCCAGTTGTAATGGATCAGCAGCTTCGCGAAGGAAGCAAACAAGATGGGATCAACCGGAACCCACTCACTCACATGGCAGTTTGCTGTCGAGCATGGAGCGACCACTCTTTCGTACCAGTGACAGCTGAAAAAGACTCCGCCGGAAATGGAGTGACTGGAAAACCAGGTGCTGCTGGAATTGAAAAGGCTGCTGCTGGAAAGCGCCTTATCGCTAGCCTCAATGGAACAGATCTTTTCCAGTTTTATAATATGCTCAATACTGTTAAAAACAACCTTATGTGGGGAACTCAGGGTCAAAACCAGACTCAGCGATCAACTTCTAATCAAACGAATACTATTTCCACTTCTTCATCTGCCTCATCTGTCGTAAGTAGTTCTGCTAGTAGTACTTCCTCTCTGTCTCAAGTTTCCCAAGGCCAGTCTTCTGAAGTTAAAGGACATGCACGCAGACCATCCACAGTTTCCACTACCTCATCTGCTTCCGCCAGTGACACTGGTATGCATTTTAAAATTATTCTATTCATTTACTTTACAATTTGACATGTTCACTGTTTACTAAAGACAATTTTCAATATTTTGCAGAATATTCCGAGCTCAATGAAGATTCCGGAGTAGAAGCAGAGCAGGAAGAGGAATACAGCCATAGCATGGCTGACACTTTCCACCATCATCTTAATGGACTCCAACAGTGTCTCTGTGATTTGACCTTAGCTGCCGATTATGTCACCACAAGATACAATAATGATTTAGGAGGGAATTTGTAATAATAAACAGTAAACATTAAACGTGGAGTAACAAATCTCTACACGATAAAATTTTAGGTATTATTATAAGCATGCTTACTAAAATGTTATGAAAGAAATGAACAATTTCTAGTTGTAATGTATGTCTCAAATATTAACAAGATCGAACTATTTTTAATTGTTCCGTATACCATTGGGTAGAATTCTAACATTCAAACAATGATGGTTAACAGCCATTGATAAGCACACACATTTTTCGGTATGTGCTTCTTTACCTGAACCAACGGATCTAATTTAATGACATTTTCACACGTACAACAGTTTGTTATTGAAGATGTAATTCTCACTTTTTGTATGCATATACAAGTATATATCTATTTGTATTCCTGTTACAAGCATGCACATACAACACATCCACTAACAATAAGACGATATGGTAAATTTATTGAAAGCTCTTCTATCAGTTGTATAATGTTACCTAAATAAAGAACTTTGACTCTCCTGCGCTGCGCTTTATAAAAAAAATGGTGTCGGCTTTGTAAGAAGAAAAATGCCAGTTGTAGTTTTTGATATTTTGAAGAGTATCAAGTCTGGTGCAATAATATATTTAGAAATAAATTAAAATATAAGTGACGTATGTAATGTGTGTACTTTCGCTGATTCCAAGATATTAGTACTATTGTTGTAACCTCTTTGTTTGCTAGTACTCCAGGTTTGCAGTCTGTAGTATTATAATACACGATGATGTATAATGAAACAATAAGAAAAACTTAGACTGTGACATGTAATAGAATATCGGGCAATGTACAATGTCAAAAATTAGATCTAACATTGTATAATATCGACCTGAATATATTTTCGCATCAAAAGTACGAACGCATAATACGAGGCTAACTCTATTGACATCCATTTGTTTTCTTACTGTGAACTTTATGAAACCAAATTAATAATCGCTAGTTTATGACCTCTTTAAATAAAAAAATGTGCAAGATAAAAAATCATACTTAACCAAACTATTTAATTTTATGTGGCTGCTAACTGCTGACGTTCGACTTTATGAGAAAAACTCAAATACCATGAACCGCAGTATTATATATTGGCTCTTGTTGTTGTTTTCTAAAAATAATATTGTTTTCTCCGTATAATTGTACACGTGTATTTAAGTACAGTTGAAACTGTGAAGACGTTAGACAAATCTAGCGTATGCGTGATGATTTTCATAAATTTATTAAAAGCAAAGTATGAATTAAAATATGAATCAATAAAAGCCCAAAGTTAATTAAACAAATCGGATGCCATCTTGTACAACTAATTCATTCAGGCATACTCAAAGAACGTGCCACGAGAAGGTTAAATACCTACTACATAAAATGAACGTGGTGAAGTGTCGTACGCATTTCTTAATTTTGTTGGTGAGGAAGTACCGATGAGACGAGGAATGCCCTATATAAATTACTGGATCACAAATTATTCTTTATTAATTTTTTAAAAATAAGTGTGTACATACAAAACTAATAAAATACCTTTACAAAATGTAATTCAGGCAATACCATTATAGCCTGTCTGTATTTATTACTATTTATATTCGAAAGCGCAGCAAATAAATTATTTCTTATTCCACTTTGTCAAATTAAATTCTAAAGACAAGTACTTATTTACCATTTATCTACTACTACATAAATAGCATTAAATGCATAAAATAACACCGGTGGAAAAGAAACGTTATATACATGAATAGAAGAGTTCCTTTCTCCGTATTGTTAAAAAACGTATGAAGTTAACCGACCATAATGGTACGTGCAGAACCCCGGGTAAAATAACGTTTGAAAAAATCTCTTTCAAATAGTTGAGTTAGAAAAACGGCAATTAAAACTTGGCTCGCAAAATATATCTCGGCCAAAGGAACAGTCCACGGGAAAGTTACAACAAACAGGAGTGTTTTCATAAAAACTTCAAACGGTTTCCTTTTCCTACTTTCACCTCCTCCTCGTCCTTCATGTTGTATAGTGGTATTTACTGACTCCATGTCACGTACCGTCCAACATCAGGACAATGAAAGATACCTGAAGAGAATTGTGAAGGACATACGAAAAGACACTTTACTAGAAAATTTTATTTAATCTCCTTCTGTCATTATCGATCATCGTAATCAAATTCAAACAAGTGTACAATTATTAACGTAAAACTTACATGCACTTCGTCTACGTTAAATCATTAATATAAACTCAAAAATAACAAGAAATTATTGCACAGTTATAACTTAACACAAGTCAGGCTTGCAGTAGTATTGCCTTGACCTCCTTAACAAAAAATGATTTCCAACACTGCATCCTTATAGCTTCCTCACCCTTCCAAGTCCTCACCACATCGCATTATACCCCTTGACAAAATGTGCTTGTTTGTCTGATGATCACAACAGTCCCAGTAGCTTCCATAAATCGTGGTTTACCCCACTTCACCTTTTCTTCAACTGGAAGCAAAATCAACGTTTATTCAACAAGGATTGAGTGAGAGTGGAATTACTACACTATTACGCACTGTTTTTTTATACTAAAAATAAGTCCTACGCACTCCACTCCAGCTCAACAATCAGGTCTCAGATACAAGGATAACTGTAACCAATTTTACTTTAGGGACATAGGGTCTATCGTCCTACATAGCTCACGATGGCCCACCTACATACGAAGCACTATCCACAGTACAAAGTACAAATACATAGAGCCGTTTCGATGTACAAGTACAACTGATTGTTTTTGGGGACCAAATGAAGCGGACCAAGTAAAGTACCGAAGAAAAGGAAAATGAGTGTGCTTAAGTAGGTTTACAGTTACATGTTACATCACGTCAAAACTTTAACTTGTGAGTCACAGTAGCACCTCTCTAAATTTCTTTTAGTTAAAAACATCTTATTCATTGAGCATTGAGCCTGATCATCAAATGGTGCTTCGTTACAATGAACCAACGAGGTCTTTCATTACAAAGCCTGCACTTACATTTCACACTATTACTTACTATCACTATCACATCAGCACTCTCGAAATGGTATGGTACGTTTACGTACTGACAAGTTGTATTCTCATATTGTTGAAATTATACAATACGATAATTGTCACGTTACACTGTATACACGTACTAGATTACTAGTTTTCTTTTGGCGCTGCTTGTCTACTTGTCCCTAAGAATTCCATAAAAACCCAGTTTAACAATGTCACAACAATCAATATTTACGTAAATATCAAACAATGTTTCAGTCAAAAATCACATTGTGAGTAACACTTTGTAGGTGGTTAAATGTAACTACCGCTGAGATGTTCATTGATTTTAATGAAATCGTAGTAAATTCTTCGATGGGGAATGGGTCAAAGATTATTAAATAGCTGCATTACTAGGACCAAAGTTGTAAACTGTAAACAATATGTATCATATGAAAGAATCCAGAGCTCCTGTCCATAGCCACACATATGATGACTAGTAGCTAGGTACATCGTATCATATCTTACTGTATGAAACAATACAAACTAAAAAGAAACTACAAAAGTTTATCAAAAACGTGTGCCATCTTTCAATGTTCCATTGTTATATTTGATATTATCATGACCATGAGCGCACAAACTAGTTGTGAAATATCAACACGGATTATTTTGGAAGTATAAAATGATTGTGAAGTAGCCATTTTTAGACAGTGTGTTCTCGGTCATATGTAGGACATGAATTCAAAGGAACCGAACCGGTTGGCATATAAAAAAAACTACTCGCATCATCAGTGTAGTCTGAGGCAATTTAATCCCGATCGTCAGGCCAAGTTCGTAGTTTGCATGCCTATGAAGAATGAAAAAGTTAGCATTATTAATGAATTGCCGTAAATTTTGAAATAGACGACACATCTCATAATTTAAATACATACCCAATACCGGCCATGAACAATAGCTATTGGTTTGATGTAAATTAGCTATTCCGAGCTGAAGCGACGCTTTACAGAGCCTTCTTGTGTTGCTTTGATAGAAGAAGCCAACATGCCGAATATAAATTAACGTGAAATGTCTGTTTGAAATTAGTTAATACCAAATGTACAGCATAATTATGAAACCGAAAGTTTTGAAAAAAGGTTGTAGAACAAGCAATAAGAGTAAAAGCAAGGTTTTTGAGATGGCATGTAGCTTAAAAGCAGTTCATATTGAAACCCACATGCTACTTTGTCAGTAAAGATGTTCATTGACAACACTGGAAACCACAAGAAGTTATACACATAAGTTAGTTAATTTTGTCTTAGGAAAAGAACAGCAACTAATGATGTTAGTGGCTTGAAACTAGGAATTCATTCGTTCATATCACGTCTCAACGGTTTATCTTGATGGTCACTACCGGTCGGTCTTGGGTATGAGTTGAAAATATTCATAAACTGTAGTATGGAATACAATAGACAGGAAGCCTCCGCTGATGTGTTTTACAGATTTTTGTCATTGTGGCACCGGAAACGTACTCGTTCTCGATTTGCAGGAAAATCTACCATTACTCCGTCTTATGTAGTTTTTTACGTAGTGAGAATTTTTTAAGTAAGAAACACTTAAGAATCTTCATGTCCTATGCTGACTTTTATGTTGGTGTACGGTGTACTCACTCACAATACACAAGTAAAAAATATATGATTGTATGATATATACTGGAAAATCAACTTTTTGGAATTAGTTCCATATGTGCAATTCCTATATGATTATAATCAACTATGAACGTTAAACGAATGCATACACAACTAAACAAAATTCAAAATTGTTGAATGTTCAATGCAAGAGCCAGCGCATTGTCATGCTTGTACTGTACATGTATGCAATTTAAGTGTGAGAACGCTGCTACAATTTTAGGCAAGGGTGCAATTGTAAGTGAACGAGTGCAGGTAACAAGCATGACGACAGCGACAGCCATTTTTGTATGAGACACCACAGTAATACATAATAATGGTGGATCCTCTTATATTTACTGGACCAAGACATGTTGGCAAATAGTTTGCACAGTTTTTAATTTTGTCTCTTTTGACCTTCATCGTGAAACTGTGTGTGAGATATTTGAGCTGTACTCGAGCAGTTCATAGCAGCAAACGTCATAAAAAATTGTTTTTGTTATTGTTCGATTACTTACAATTGAGCTGAGATGTTGAAATGCATAAATTAATCCTGTGCAATTTAAATGTGCATAAGGGACTGTAAACGCTGTAACGGTCAAATTTTTTCTTACCCATCTATTTCAATATGTATCTGTTTTTATACATGTTTACCATTAAAGTGCATGATGAGCGGTCACGAAATTATTTTGACTTGCCATTCACCTTTTACCTTACTGAATCTTATACACTGTAATGTTTATGACAGTTTGGTTGGAAAGAATAGACTCTGCCAATTGTATCAAAAATGAGTGGTACCACGAAGTATAATACACTGTATGGCATGGTTGGGGTCTATAGTATAGTGTTCGAGCGCTGACAATGCTTGTAAATGCATTTTTACAGAATGCTTTGAAAACTTTAGCTACAACCTGTACGTTCACCAAATGACAACATTATTTATGAAATAAAATAAGTGGATGGTTAAAATTAATATGCCACCTTGCTAAAATAAAATATTCTTACTCGTGACTGTGACTATGATTGTGTAACTTTTTGTGTACCAGGTGTATGCCAAAGATTTAAGTTATACGTCTGTATACTGCGTACAATAATGTGAAATGTTGCAAAAACTTGCATGTACATACAATTCGGCTCAACAACAACACTGTTTGGAGCATTTATAAANCAATTCGGCTCAACAACAACACTGTTTGGAGCATTTATAAAATAATATAGACACTGAGACTCACGACACGTATTTAAATGTTGTATAATGGGGGAAAATCTGCAAAACTTGAAGATGTGACGACTTTCGGCTTCGATGAAGCTGTTGAAAACCTAATTACGATATGGTGATTGGCGATATTGCATTGGCATAAGAATCAATTTTCCGGGAGTTACATTTGGGATAAACAGATTTCTTGGGCACTTGGGATGGATAATAGCAGGAGAGGTTTTGGCAAGATTTCTTAGGGGTCCTTGAGTGATAAAACTTATATTACACGTCGATGGGAGTTCTAGTTGATGATAAAATATAAATATCATGAAATAAAATATAAAATATTCAATATTTGACTTTTCTAAACTTTAGATTTTTTAAGTAAATACAGGAGTTATAATAATACTTTTTAATACTTTACGTAAAGTAAGACCAGGTGGATGTAATAATTTTAACCCGTCATTTTTATAATAACAGCCGTGTACTGAGCGATATTATTTGTACGTTCATACAAAGCTCCTTATGCTTGCCTACTGTACACATCAACTACATATTTATTTACTGAAAAAATATAAGTTCGTAAGGAATGTAATGATTTTCTGATGGTGCTTCAAATTTGGTGCACACTCACCTTGGGTTCAAGTTCAACTGATCTAGAGAAACAAGTTTGAGAAAAATCCGTCAACTCCCAAGGGGGACGGATACGGTCAAAATTGAAAGTAAATAAGTTAAAATTTGTAGGTAGGTGCGTTATATGGTACTATAAGATTTCTCTAATTTTGGTATGAATCGATTCACTCATGTGACCTCCAAAGGTCATGGTTATAGGTAAAATATTGTTAGTTAGTAGCTTTGACACATTAAGTCCACGTAAGACGTGACGTGAGTTTCGACAATAGGTACACATTGTCAAGAGTTAATCCATGTATTAACATACATTTAATTTCGTGGTAACTGTTATTCTTTTTTCTATATCAATCTCCCCGAACCTGTACAATGTAAAAATAGTAGTCTCTATCATTTGATCCCTCATGTGCAAATCCGCGTTTACCGATGAATTTTCTTCGTCATCAAAAATTTTAAATTTCAACAGATTTAACTTAATTTTTCTGCGGTATCTACCAGGGACCAATGTGGACTATGCTATTTCTTATGCAAGACAAAGCATCAGTTGGAAAGCGTCACTGACTGAACTGCAAGCATGGACCAACTGCTGGTTGAAAAATCTCAGCAAATGCGCAAAAATGTTCCAATGCTCGCTTTATCTACATGAGTAAAGTTTATGGTGTTTGCCGATATTAACACCTAACATCCATTTGGATTAGATTTAGATTTGGAAGTTGAACCTTAAAAATTTACACTTCATTGGTTGCTGATAAAAATTAGTCCAGCTATAGATCAGACAAAGCTGCCTTAATCCAGTACTTGATTAACTCTGAGAAGATGATCGTGTCCGGAAATTTTTACATGATGCGTATATTTATACAAAAGGTAACTACTAAAGGTAAATGTTTTAATAATATTGTGAATAATTTCAATGGTTCTACGTAGATTTTTTTTCTTATAATCTACTCTTTGAACGATAAATGAGCACAGATTAGACGATAAAATATAGGTATTTACAAATTTCATCTATAAGAAGATACCGCGTAAAATGTAATGTTAGTATTAGTGTGGGGTTTGATTTATATTAAGCAAATGGAAACATACTTGAGCAAACAACAATTGGGTTGCGATCCTGATATTTTACTGTGTAGGTATTCCAGGTATTGAGCACAATACCAACTTAACAATGAAAGCAGATTTCGGAGCGAAAGCGTAAGTCTGCAATCTTTTAAGTTTACTACAGTTTACTATATTGTAGTGCTTGTATTGTTTGATTGTTTCATTATTGCGGATTATGTAGAACTTGGCCATTGCCACCTGCCAGCGTTTTCAAATGCAAAGCAGCCAAACCCTGGATTAATCCAGAATTATTTGAAATCAGAATCTCGTCAAGTGAGGCTGGAATAACAAGAATAAGGGCGACTATTGATGAGGATGACGAAGAAGATACATTTCTTCAATATGAACGGAATATCTGTCCAATTTTTGAGGAAAGTAGTATTTCGTATTCGGAACCGGTACAAATTTATGGATTGCCTTTACCAAATACCAAAATAAGAATTATCGAGTATTCCGACAATCCAGAAAAAGGAATAGATTCAGGTAGCCTGCAATATAACAAAAAGCACATGGAATCTAAAACAAATGCAAAGACGGCCAACAGGAAAGGTTTTTCATTAGAAACCGAAAATGAAAGATTGGAAACTGACTTGAACAACAATGGTAGCCAGAAAAATACTGAGAAAGTAAAAAAGAGAAAGTGGTCGTTTCGTTCAAAAGATCCGGGACATGGGTGGCTACTGTGCTACTGAAACTTTGTTATTCATTATTGTCCAAGTCGATTTTTTGTTGCGCATACAAAAAGCAGTTGTTGTAAATATGTTTATAGTCTAAAATTTGAAATTAAATTTAAATTCCTGAACCTAATTCATATTTTGAAAAATTGTCAATTTAATGGACAATGGAATTACGTCTACTAAATAAATCTTTTCACTTAAATCTAATCTGGCAATTAGTACACAATTGAATATATTGGTTATATACATATCTTCGTAAATTATTAAATTTTTGGCATTCTAAAATCTAAAAGAAAACAACCTTCCATAATCACCTCTTTTTGATATGCTAAACTCTGCAGGCTGAATTCTTTGCTGAATTGCTTTGCATTGCTGAATTCAGCAGACTTGTTATTGGATTATAACGTTATTTCGTTGAGGTTACACATTAGATGGAATTGAATAAGAACATTGAACATGTAACAAGTTTTAAAATTACATTTTCAAACATGAGACATTTGAATTATAATATGTCGCGTTTATTACAGAAATCGTACTAGTAGTAGTAGTAGTAGTAGGAGTAGATACCTATTATGTGTTTACGTTGTTAAATATTTAATGTGTACTTATTAGTCATCAACATTTCCATTCTTCTAGGGAATATGGGTTTGAAGTGTTTCTTTGTAGTATAAAAACATATGCCTTGCAAATAATATTTTAATTTCGTCTCTTTGTTCCTCCGATTCATTCGGCTTTGACACTGACGCCTAGCAAAAATCCACCTACACACTACACACATATACATACCTCAAACTGATAGTCGTCCCAAGGCTCAACTAATTTGCTTATGAAGAAACATAGATAGCAGTATTTAATTTATAACTCAAACAGTAGCGAAATCCCATGTCAAGTAAAAGTCAAACATCAAATATAAGAGACGTATTTATTCTGTCTTTTGAAAACCGTCAGCATATAGAAATCTCATAAGGCAGAGTAGTTCGTTAGTACTTATCAACTTATTATTTAATAAAAGAAACGTAGCAAAGTAATAGAAAAGTTGAGTTGAGTCACTCCATCTGCTCGAATTAAACACAGAAATAGCATTATGCGAGGGGATCAGAACCGCAGGTACAAAACCGTGCAAAAGTTAGATAGAGATGTGATCAGTCAACAAGTGTGTAGGTCGGTTTGGATTTGATGGATAAAATATGTACTACTTCAAATATCACTTTTGTACCCGAGAACAATAAAGGACAGAGATTTTCCAATCTGTTTACAATTACAATACACAAAGGATAATTTCCATACATTTCATTCCACACAAAATGAACAATCAACAGTACGTAGTATCTGGGCAGACAGATTCAAATTAACATTCATATTAATTTACCGTAACTAATATAAAACGAATTTAGATGCTGACGCAGCATTGCCAGTTTGATGATGCGAAGCAGGATGGCTACATGTTACATCAGAGCATCGTAATAACCTCGTTCATAAAGTATAGACAACTTGACTTTTCAATCTTAGTTTTTATGCAAGACGTTAAATGTGCTTGTGCATAACTTATTTGCTACTGCCACTAGTTCACACTTGCTCCTTAATCAATGTGATATATGATCCTTTGCTAACATCTCATCCAGAAATAACGATGGCAGGTTTTTTACGAGCATTCTTCGCTCAGAGCGGTAATGTTTTCATAAACAAATTTATTGTTTAAAAATATTATCACCAATACTTCCTCTTCTGATCATGGAGAGTTCTTCGTGACAGCAGCTCACATTTGGTGTACCGTTCTACAAAGTGGCTGAAGAATTGGAGTGGCTCAATTCAGGTTGTTCAGCCACAAAGGTTGAGGGTTACATCGCGGTACTGGCATTTCAATTAATACACTTCGATCAGTGTACAAAATTTTAAAGTGAATTGATCAGACTACTCATAAAATCAAACTTGGCATTCCTCTCCTTTCATGGAACCACTATTGCGTCAGCGCGTGTTTGTATAACCTAATAACTGTTTTTCACCAGCATTAGTTTGTCATAAATCGTTTATGTACACGGGAGTGGAATAAAACGCCGTTTTAATGTATCGTTATTTCAAACTTCATCCCTGGTCGTAATTTAATTTATGGAAAGTTAAACAGTAGTAATATAACAGTAAAATTTAAAAGGACACGTGACAGACTTGCGTTGTGCAGTGTAGTTTCGTATTTTCGCCGCACAAAGATAATGCCTGGTGTGTATAGCGTTGTGATTATAAACATTTCAGAATTTGATTTAGTATGGGTAACCACAATACAAAATACAAAATAATGCCACGGTTTGACAATCAGTAGTTTTATCTCCTAATCTTCCTATCAGTCAAGTGTAAAATCAATCAACATTTTAATGGTTTCGTTTCATTTCATATTATCTACAACGGAACAATTTCAAGTTAAGTATATCTGCATTCATGCCTCATTCTGTCTGTGTGCAAGTAGAACTAGGAAGGCGGGTTTCGTGCTATGACTGTCTGTTTTTTAGTTCAATCAGTTACACAGTTTTCAAATGTGTACCTGCAGCAGACGCTGTATGAAAAGCGTTGAAGCAATTTTACTTTACATATCTTGATATGAGTGTTCTAAAACTTGTCCTTGAAGCTACGTATTTAATGCTTGCTGTGGCTCTGTTACTGACCAACATTTGAAAATGGTGGGTAAATCCCTACCGTTTGTGTGTGTATTGGTGATCTCATACATAGCTTTAAGCAGCAACTCGGCTTTACTGAAGTCGGATTACACAAAAGAAAATGTACAACAAGGGAGGAATGTGATAGTGTTGAATAGCGGCGAGACGCCTAAGTTCCTTCAAAAGCGGAACGCGTTTGATGAAAATGGCAACTTTGATCTCCATTTCAAAGCTAGCACAAAGGAATCCACAGTGTGGTTTCAGCTTACATCTCCGAAAACAACCTATCAGCAGCACCAATATACTGTTGACAGTACGAAAGACACACGTCAAGAAGGACAAGTTCAAGGGCATAATGAGCAAAGTAAA